>JAKCOX010000213.1:232914-253478 GCA_022605575.1 Laterallus jamaicensis coturniculus
AATGGCTTGGGCAAGGACCTGGCCCTGCGACGTCACCATGGTCACGGGCTGGTACAAGGCTCCACCTATGGAAAAAAAGGCTCATGGAGGTGCTGAACCCCCTATATTTCTATCCCTCTCCCCACCTCCACCCCTACCCCCCCAGCAGCTTCCCCCCATGGTCACTACCTGGCACGGCAGGCGAGCCGCTGCCCGCGCTCATGGCCAAGTTTCCTGGGGGGAAGCGCAGCTGCCGGCACTACGATGCCCGGCGGTGGGTTGGATGCAGGTGGCAGGGCTGCAGGTGAGCTCTGCAGCATCTCCTAAAGGAAGGGGGTGGGGAAAAAGACAGGAAAACCATGAATTTTGGGCTTCCATTTTCCTCTTCCAATAAATATGCCCTGTTGGCTATTCTCCTCTGGGGGTTTCACCAGGGGAAACTGAAGGAAAAGGGATTTACTCTGAGCAAAGCTCCTGCTTTTAGCATCTTCTTCAAACTCATCCTCTTGGTGCAGCCACTATTTCCCATAGAGAAAGAAGAGGAGGAATAAAAATAGAGCATGATAGACAAGAAGGAATCTTCTTTTTATACATTTCTGGGTGGGGAGGGGGTTTTCAGTCATAGAATCATAGAATGGCATGGGTTGGGAAGGACCCCAAGGGTCCCAGAGCTCCAAACCCCCTGCCACAGGCAGAGGACACCAACCTCAGGCCTGGAGCTACACACGGTTGCCCAGGGCCCCAACCAACCTGGCCTTGAACACCCCCAGACACGATGGGGCACCCACCCCCTCTCTGGGCAGCCTGTTCCAGCCCCTCCCCACTCTCTCTGCAAAGAACTTCCCCCTGATATCTCCTCTAACCCTTTAGTCTCTGTGTGGCAGGGAGGGGGGGGACACAGACACTTAAAACTCATTTCTGGACTTGGTGAATATTTGAAGTCACCATGCATCAGTCAGATATTACAAAAAGGGAAACTCCTCTCATAGCATCACAGGATCACAGATTGGGCTGGGTTGGAAGGGACCCCAAGGGTCCCAGAGCTCCAACCCCCCTGCCACAGGCAGGGACACCAACCTCAGGCCTGGAGCTACACAAGGTTGCCCAGGGCCCCAGCCAACCTGGCCTTGAACACCCCCAGACACGATGGGGCACCCACCCCCTCTCTGGGCAGCCTGTTCCAGCCCCTCCCCACTCTCTCTGCACAGAACTTCCCCCCAATCTCTCCTCTCCCCCTTCCCTCCTCCAGCTTCACTCCAGCCCCCTTGTCCTGCCAGTCTCTGCCCTGGAACAAGCTGACACCATGGGGGTGGGTGTTGCTCTGGGCCACCCAGAGCCCTTGGAGGCCGGAGCCCCTGTCACTTGAGAGGCTTCAAGAGATGGATGTGGACACTCTGGAGGCTGCTGAACTGCTGCCCAGAGCCCAGAGCATCTTTGCTGCCTCCAAGTGGGGATCTGGAGCCTCTTGTGTTGGCCCTTCAGCTTCACTCCATCCCCCTTGTCCTGCCAGTCTCTGCCCTTGAACAAGCTCACCCCCTCACTGACAACTCAGCCAACCCACACCACCTCAGTTCATTTAACAATTGCCCCTTTTCTTGAAATCTGCCTTCCCCACCTCCAGCCTGTCTGGGGAAATGATTTCAATGTGACAAATCAGCATTTCCCAGCATGCAGAAAGCCAGAACTGGCTGCTTTTGCCTGCACCTGGACTTGGCTCTTGGGAAGCGTCCGGCTGACAAACACTATGGAAGGAGTCCTACAGAGCCCAATGTGGGCCTTGGGTAGCTTCATGGAGTAGACAGACACAGTCAGGAAACCAGACAGATTTGCTGCCCAGAGAGGGGGTGGGTGCCCCATCGTGTCTGGGGGTGTTCAAGGCCAGGTTGGATGGGGCCCTGGGCAACCTTGTGTAGCTCCAGGCCTGAGGTTGGTGTCCCTGCCTGTGGCAGGGGAGTTGGAGCTCTGTGACCCTTGGGGTCCCTTCCAACCCTTGCCATTCTATGATTCTATATGCCCAGGGGCAACCAGAGACATGAACCAGCCTACAGACCTCCAGCTTTCCTCTCCTGCCTTGTTATTCCATGATTCCTCTAAAGGAAGTGCAGCCAGAAGACCATTTTTGGTCTTCTGAATTCACTGGGATATTAGAAATTCATTGGGATATTAGAAATTCATTGGGATATTAGAATTCATTGGGAGATTAGAAAGTGGGAAGCAGAAACTGTTGTTTCCAGATACAGCTGTCAAAGCCATTTGCAACAGGGTTTTAGGATGACAAAAATGGCATTCTTTGGTGGCCTAGAGGAAGAGTCTCCCAAAACCCCAGCCCAGCAGTATCCATCAAGGCAGAACACTGGTAAAGCTTAGAATAAAGTAGGAAAGGAAGTCATGGTGTTTCTGCAACAGCACTGTGAACCCAAGGGTATGCAATGGAATTGGAGGCTCAGCCTTAAACTAAATCCAGATCCCATCTCCAAGAAGAATTCAGATAGATCCTTGGCATACTAATTGCCTTGGATCACAGATGTCACCTAGATTCTGTTACACTTGTGATTTTGCTGCAGTGGGAAACAGTTTATATTTTAGGCTTCTCAGAAGTGGCAATGTTTCCAGCAATTTCAAAACTGGAGTGCAACCCAAGAGTCTGTCACTGGGTGTCTCTGCAGCCCCACAGCTCGGCACTGACCTTCAGGAGCTCTACAGCAACACACTCTTTCTCCCAACCAAAAGGCACTCTGCTGAAGAGAAAGATCTGGGCTATATTGCATTACACACAACCCCCCTTTCCTACAGGGAGGCAAGTGCCAAAGGCCAAGTGCCAGAGTGTAAATAAGTGCTAAAATTCAGCACTACTCGAGCTGCTGTCACCTGCCTCGTGCTTTATGACCCAGCAATTCACTGATCAGGGGAGCAGAGTCTGGCTGGAGGCCTGTGACCAGTGGGTTCCCCAGGGCTCAGTGTTGGGTCCAGTCCTGTTCAATATCTTCACTGACCTTGCTGAGGGAACAGCACCCACCCTCAGCAAGTGCCAATGACCCAGAGCTGGGAGGGGTGGGTGACACCCAGGACACTGAGCTGCCATCCAGAGCCCTGGCCAGGCTGGAGAGCTGGGCAGGGAGAGACCAGATGGGGTTCAACAAAAGCCAGTGGAGAGTCTGGCCCCTGGGGAGGAATAACTGCTGGAATCAGGACAGGCTGGGGGGGAGCTGCTGGAGAGGAGCTCTGTGGAGAAGGACCTGGGGGTGCTGGGGGGGGACAGGGTGGCCATGAGCCAGCAGTGTGCCCTGGGGCTGAGAGAGACAATGGGATCCTGGGGGCATCAGGAGGAGTGTGGGCAGCAGGTGACAGGAGGGGATCCTCCCCCTCTGCTCTGCCCTGCTCAGGCCCCACCTGGAGCAGTGTGTCCAGTGCTGGGCTCCCTGGGATCAAACAGCCAGGGATCTCCTGGAGAGAGTCCAGAGGAGGCTACGAAGGGGATGAAGGGCCTGGAGCATCTCCCCTGGGAGGAAAGTCTGGGTGAGCTGGGGCTGTTCAGCCTGGAGAGAAGATGACTGAGGGGGGACCTTATTAACGTTTATAAATATCTTAAGTATGGGGTGCAGGGGGAATTGGCCAGCCCCTTTTCTTAGGTCAGTGGAGACAGGACAAGGGGTGATGGCCTCAAGTTGGAGCACAGGGAAATCCCCCCCAACCTGGGGAAGAACTTTTCCCCAGTGAGGGTGAGGGAGCCCTGGGACAGGCTGCCCAGGGGGTGTGGAGTCTCCTTCTCTGGAGAGATTCCAGCCCCATCTGGATGCCTATCTGTGCAGTATGAGCTGGGGAGCTGCTTTGGCAGGGGGGTTGGACCCCATGATCTCTCAAGGCCCCTTCCAACCCCTACAAGTCTGTGATTCTGTGATTTTTGGGTGACACAGATGAGTGAAATTCCTGTCTCATCCCAGCTTTGTGGAATTTATTTGTTCCCCAGTAAAGCTGGGGAAAATTGGGGTTACCTGGAGAAAAAACATGTGAGTTTGCTGAGAAAGTGTTGGCCAAACTCAAACTCACCTGAGAAGATCAATAAGGCTCCTTTATGGATGGAGATGGAAAAAAAAAACAGGGGGTGTGGGGGGTGGAAAGGCTTTAAATAACAGAGAAATCCAGGCTTGTCCACAGGGTGAACTTGGATAAAGCAAGAACTATACAGAGAAGAGCTGTATGAAGAGAAGGCTGTGGGGGGACCTCATTGCAGCCTGCCAGTCCCTGAAGGGAGCAGAGGAACAGGAGGGGAATCAGTTTGTTCAAGGGCAGAGACTGGCAGGACAAGTGGGATGGAGTGAAGCTGAAGGGCCAACACAAGAGGCTCCAGATCCCCACTTGGAGGCAGCAAAGATGCTCTGGGCTCTGGGCAGCAGTTCAGCAGCCTCCAGAGTGTCCACATCCATCTCTTGAAGCCTCTCAAGTGACAGGGGCTCTGGCCTCCAAGGGCTCTGGGTGGCACAGAGCAACACCCACCCCCATGGTGTCAGCTTGTTCCAGGGCAGAGACTGGCAGGACAAGGGGGCTGGAGTGAAGCTGGAGGAGGGAAGGGGGAGAGGAGAGATTGGGGGGAAGTTCTGTGCAGAGAGAGTGGGGAGGGGCTGGAACAGGCTGCCCAGAGAGGGGGTGGGTGCCCCATCGTGTCTGGGGGTGTTCAAGGCCAGGTTGGCTGGGGCCCTGGGCAACCTTGTGTAGCTCCAGGCCTGAGGTTGGTGTCCCTGCCTGTGGCAGGGGGGTTGGAGCTCTGGGACCCTTGGGGTCCCTCCCAACCCATGCCATTCTATGATTTTATGATTCTATGAAGTCAGTCCAAGCCAACCATCAGCCTCCAACCACCAGCAAGATGAAGTTGAGGAGAAGAAAAGCCTATCCTGAAAATGCCCATTTTAACACTCCCAATCTGCTGCAATTCTCACTTGAAATGAGAGCTGGAAAATGCAAGAAGTAATTAATCCAGTTCAAACATCCCTGGCAGTGACATGGTTCCCAATGTCATTGGCTCTGTGGTGGCATTTTTCTTGTGAGCAAAAATCAACTGGAGACCAGGGTGGACCACTCTGATGGTGAAGGGAAATTGAACTGGTTTAGTTAAAGCATTGGGTTAAATTGGCTTCCCCCCCATCCTGTGCAACAAGTTCCTCCAGCATTCCCATCTGGAGAAGAGAAGGATCCAGGGTGACCTAATTACAGCCTATCAATACTGAAAGGAATACCAGTACTAATTGGGGCCTATCAATACTGAAAGGAATACCAATACTAATTGGGGCCTATCAATACTTAAAGGATTACCAATACTAATTGTGGCCTATCAATACTGAAAGGGACACTAATACTAATTACAGCCTATCAATACTGAAAGTGATACCAATACTAATTATAGCCTATCAATACTGAAAGGAATAACAACACCAATTGGGGCCTACCAATACTGAAAGGAATACCAATACTAATTGGGGCCTATCAATACTGAAAGGAATACCAATACCAATACCAATACCAATTGGGGGCTATCAATACAGAAAGGAGTACCAGTACCAATTGGGGCCTACCAATACTGGAAGGAATACCAATACTAATTGGGGCCAATTAATACTGAAAGAAATACCAATACTAATTGAGGCCTATCAATACTGAAAGGAATACCAATACCAATTGGGGCCTATCAATACTGAAAGGAATACCAATACTAATTGTGGCCTACCAATACTGAAAGGAATACCAATACCTGTTGGGGCCTACCAATACTGAAAGGAATGCCAATACCGATTGCGGCCTACCAATACTGAAAGGGATACCAATACCAATTGGGGCCTATCAATACTGAAAGGGATACCAATACCAATTGGGGCCTATCAATACTGAAAGGGGCCCTACAGGAAGGAGGGAGAGGGGCTGGTCCCCAGGCAGGGCAGGGACAGGACAAGGGGTGATGGCTTCAAGCTGAACCAGGGCAGGGTTAGGGGAGACGTTAGGAAGAAGTTCTTCACTCTGAGGGTGGGGAGGCCCTGGCACAGGCTGCCCAGAGAGGCTGTGGAAGCCCCTGGATCCCTGGAGGTGTTCAAGGCCGAGCAGGATGGAGCATAGAGCAACCTGATCTAGTGAAGGGTGTCCTCCAAAAATCAAAACTAAGCACAGAAGAAGAAACCCATGGATAAAACAGTGTGGGAAGATGTCTGAAATGTAACAAAGATTCTCCCAAACTTTGCCAATGCCAGGAGGCATCTCCAGACTTTACAACGTGAGAAAATTTCAGCCTCAGTAGAACCACCTGTTTGGTTGTTCTCTAATCTTTCCATCACCTCCAGGCATTTTGTATTTCCAGAAATTCTTGCATTTTTCACCTTAGAAAGCATAAATAACACCAAGCCAAGGGCCATCCTTCTTGGATACACCAAGGATATCCAATCATGATTCTCCTGTGATCATATTTTGTTGTTTTCTCAGGTTTGGTTGACATCCTTCCTATTGCATATCCACAGGTTTTTAAGACAGCTGCCCTGTGGTAAAAATAACTTTGAAAAAAAAAAAAGGAAATCATAGAATCATAGAATCCCAGGGGTTGGAAGGGACCTCAAGAGCCCATGGGGTCCCACCCCCTGCCAAAGCAGGGTCCCTAGGACAGGCCACACAGTTTGGAGTCCAGATGGGGCTGAAATATCTCCAGAGAAGGAGACTCCACACCCCCTGGGCAGCCTGTCCCAGGGCTCCCTTACCCTCACTGGGGAAAAGTTCTTCCCCAGGTTGGGGTGGAACTCCCTGTGCTCCAACTTGAGGCCATCACCCCTTGTCCTGTCCCCACAGACACTGAGAAGAGGCTGCCCATGGCCCCCTGTGTCCCACCCTTCAGCTATTGATCCCCATTGATCAGATCCCCTCTCAGGCTGCTTCTCTCCAGGCTGAACAGCCCCAGCTCACCCAGCCTTTCCTCATAGGATAGATGTTCCAGGCCCTTAATCATCTTTGCAGCTCTTCTCTGGACTCTCTCTAGGAAATCCCTGGCTTTTTTATCCCAGGGAGCCCAAATATTTCACCTTCATGACCAACCTGGTGTATCTCCTCACAAATGATTCCCATAACCCTGAGAAACCTGTTGTCTGAGAAACCTCATTCATTGGTGTTAAACACCTATTCATTATTTAGATTTTTTTTTTTAAAAAAAAACCCTAAATTAGTGGTCCCTTCACTGTTTCACCTATCCTCAGTGTAAGATTAATAATTAATCATCCCACCTGCTATTTTTTAAAGATGGATCCCATTATTCTTCAGCTCTCTGACCAGTCCCCAGCCTTCAAACTGATGGATCTAGAGTATTTCCACCCTTTTAAGTTGTATCCAAGCAAACTCAAGTCTACTCAATGAGTTGATGCTCTCAGGCACTTGACATTGCTTAGCTGGATAATTAGAGAAGAATTACCATTGTGTCATCACTGATTCATCATTCTCATCCAATGCACAATGAGATAGTGGCTTCTTCTGGTCTATCCCCATGAATATTTTGGCTCCAGTTGCCTGATGAAAACTCCTTCACCCCAGAGACAGCATTTCCCCTCCAGTTTTGTCTTTCCTGGGTGCATTCCAATCCTTGTGTAGCTCCAGGCCTGAGGATGGTGGCCCTGCCTGTGGCAGAGGGGTTGGAGTTCTATGATCCTTGGGGTCTCTTCCAACCCAGACCATTCTATGATTCTATGATTTAGCAACTACCTCCAAATCCTCTCTTAAATTTCTCAACTTTCAAGTCTTACCCAGAAGGGAAACAGTGGCTGCTGAGGGTTTGAAGGAATCAGAGGCACTGGGGCACATCTCTATGGGCCTGATTATTTTCCAAAGACTTGTGTTAATTTTCTGATATGATCCCCACCTCTTTGTGAGGCACTAAATCCTCATTACTTTTCCTGACCGATGCATTCTAATTAGATCAACACTTTAAAAAAAAAAAAAGGAAAAAAAAAAAAAGAGGAAAAGAAGGGGAAAAAAATATTCACAATAGCCACAGGATGGTTTTCCATCTCATTAACTCCCTCACTTATTATTTTTATGAAAATTACTGATAAAAAACGTGCATCTCCATTTGCTGGGACCGGGAGCTTCGTCGGTTCATATCTAACATCTCTCTCATCACCCAGGATGGGAGCTGTTGCCATGGTGACACACAATAATAGAAACTAATAAATTACAAACGAGATGCTCGTTGAGCAATTATTGTTCTCTTTTATGCAAGTGTCTTGCTAATTTTGATCATAAGGAATGCTCCCATAAAGCTACGAAGGGATAATAAGTCCATTTCTAGAGATTAGGAGAAAATAGAGAGAGGATGGGGTTTTTTTAGATCAATGATTACGTGGTTTGGTGCTTTCAGGAAACCCAAATCACAGAATCATAGAATGGCCTGGGTTGGAAGGGACCCCAAGGGTCACAGAGCTCCAAACCCCCTGCCACAGGCAGGGCCACCAACCTCCAGGCCTGGAGCTACACAAGGTTGCCCAGGGCCCCATCCAACCTGGCCTTGAACACCCCCAGACACGATGGGGCACCCACCCCCTCTCTGGGCAGCCTGTTCCAGCCCCTCCCCACTCTCTCTGCACAGAACTTCCCCCCAATCTCTTCTCTCCCCCTTCCCTCCTCCAGCTTCACTCCAGCCCCCTTGTCCTGCCAGTCTCTGCCCTTGAACAAGCTGATTCCCCTCCTGTTCCTCTGCTCCCTTCAGGCACTGGCAGGCTGCAATGAGGTCCCCCCACAGCCTTCTCTTCTCCAGGCTGAGCCAGCCCAGCTCCCTCAGCCTCTCTCCAGCCCTCTGATCCCCTCCCTGGCTCCTCTGACCCCTCTCCAACAGCCCCACATCTCTCTTGTCCTGGGGCCCCAGCTCTGGACACAGGATCCAGCTGGGGGAGGGCAGAGCAGAGAGGGACAATCCCCTCCCTGGCCCTGCTGCCACCCCTCTGCTGATGGAGCCCAGGATCCCAGCACCCTTCCCAGCTGCCAGAGCCACTGCTGGCTCAGGGGGAGTTCCTCACCCCCCAGGACACCCAGGTCCTTCTCACAGGGCTGCTCTTCAGGAGCTCTTCTCCCAGGCTGATCTATGGCTGGGATTCCTCCAGCCCAAGTGCCACCCCTGACCCTTGGCAGTGTGGAACCTCATCAGGTTCACTCACCCATTCCCATCTTTCCAGCCTGTCCAGACCCCTCTGTCCCTCTTGACAAGAAATAGTTATTTTTTTCATGAAGAAATGCCAATTTCTTTTCCTTGTCCCTTTTCCTGGACCCTTGCACAGGTTCTGTCATTCCTTCCCCTCACATTTCATTACTGTGACATAAGAGTTTAGGAGAAGTTCTCACTCTTGTTTTTCAGGCCCAAATGTTGGGGTTGCAGGTCTGCCAAACCCATGAAAAAACAAGGCCATGACAAAAATGGTTTTAAAGAAGGGAAAAATTTGCTATAGCATCATTTATTGCACCATATGACTAAGATATGATTTCTTTTTAATTGTTTTCCTCAACTGGAGATGGGTTTTGATGACTTTCCAGGAAGACACAAGAGTTATAGAACAATCCCCCCTCCCCCAATCTCACTGGCCCACCTTGTCTGTTGGCCAATGTGCAGTCATGGTGATTACAGGAGATTTTACGGCATTACCTGGGGGTGGAGGCTGATGGAAGAGGGGTTGGGGGAGTAGGGCCCCCCCAAGTCATTCCTGAGTAGGTTGTCACTGTGCATCTTGGTTTTGAGGCAGGTGATGTAGCGGTTGCAAAAGTCCTTGCACAACTCATTGACCTTCTCCAGCTCCAGCAGGTGGATGCGTAGCACCTGGATGGCCTTTACCATCTACACAAAGACACAATGGCAAAGTTAAAGCACTTCTTTATTTTCCTGTAGGAATGGGAGAGCTGGGCAGGGATAAACCTAATGAAATTCAATAAAACAAAGTGTAAAGTCTTGTACCTGGGGATGGAATAACTGCTGGAATCAGGACAGGCTGGGGGGGAGCTGCTGGAGAGGAGCTCTGTGGAGAAGGACCTGGGGGTGCTGGGGGGTGACAGGGTGGCCATGAGCCAGCAGTGTGCCCTGGGGCTGAGAGAGACAATGGGATCCTGGGGGCATCAGGAGGAGTGTGGGCAGCAGGTGACAGGAGGGGATCCTCCCCCTCTGCTCTGCCCTGCTCAGGCCCCACCTGGAGCATTGTGTCCAGTGCTGGGCTCCCTGGGATCAAACAGCCAGGGATCTCCTGGAGAGAGTCCAGAGGAGGCTACGAAGGGGATGAAGGGCCTGGAGCATCTCCCCTGGGAGGAAAGGAGTGGGTGCAGCATCATCCCTGGGGGGGTGTTCAAGGCCAGGTTGGATGGGGCCCTGGGCAACCTTGAGTAGCTCCAGGCCTGAGGTTGGTGGCCCTGCCTGTGGCAGGGGGGTTGGAGCTCTGTGACCCTTGGGGCCCCTCCCAACCCAGCCCAGTCTATGATCCTATGAAAGCCTGGGTGAGCTGGGGCTGTTCAGCCTGGAGAGAAGCAGCCTGAGACGGGATCTGATCAATGGGGATCAATAGCTGAAGGGTGGGACACAGGGGGCCATGGGCAGCCTCTTCTCAGTGTCTGTGGGGACAGGACAAGGGGTGATGGCCTCAAGTTGGAGCACAGGGAGTTCCACCCCAACCTGGGGAAGAACTTTTCCCCAGTGAGGGTGAGGGAGCCCTGGGACAGGCTGCCCAGGGGGTGTGGAGTCTCCTTCTCTGGAGAGATTCCAGCCCCATCTGGACACCGACCTGTGTGCCCTGTCCTAGGGACCCTGCTTTGGCAGGGGGTGGCACCCCATGGGCTCTGGAGGCCCCTTCCCACCCCTGTGAGTCTGTCATTCTAAGATTCTGTGAATTGAACCCCCTACCCCCCAAAAAAAAAGCCCCAAACCCAAACCAAAGAAATCAGTGTTTTCACCCAAAGTCTACTGTGGAACAGATCCTTACAGTAGAAGCAAATGCATTTCCTTTCTCAACACATCAAAAGAAGCCAAAAAAAAGACAAAAAATTTCAATATTCCCACCCAAAATCTCAAAGCCCATCCCATCTCCTTCCACCTCTGTGTTTCTTTTTCCTCCCCATCAATCACATCTCAATATTGCCAAAAAGTACCCATGATTTCATGGGATTTGCTCCCCATGCCCCAAAAAAAATAGTCCAAGCCAAAGCCCTGGATGTCAGAAACTCTTTGGTTATTCTCTAGAGGCCACTTATTCTAACAAGATTATGGGGCTACAACTCCACTGGAAGCTGTTGCTGGTGTAAAGCCTGGGCCTCATTAAAATGAACCCCATAAAGGTTCCAAAATTTACATATAAAACATTCCTCTCACCAAGCTGAAACCTGAAGTTTTACAGCCCCTGTTTGAAATCTTGCATAATATATAAAATTTCAGCTATTCACTCCAGGGCAATAAATCCCAGTTTATGTAACAAAAGGTCTTTGCATTTCAAAGGGTGTTGTTAACTTGCAAATTTTTTAATGGTCATCTTACCAAACTGGGAGTTGCCACAACTGGGCTCCATCAGCAGGGGGGGTGGCAGCAGGGCCAGGGAGGGGATTGTCCCTCTCTGCTCTGCCCTCCCCCAGCTGGATCCTGTGTCCAGAGCTGGGGCCCCAGGACAAGAGAGATGTGGGGCTGTTGGAGAGGGGTCAGAGGAGCCAGGGAGGGGATCAGAGGGCTGGAGAGAGGCTGAGGGAGCTGGGCTGGCTCAGCCTGGAGAAGAGAAGGCTGTGGGGGGACCTCATTGCAGCCTGCCAGTGCCTGAAGGGAGCAGAGGAACAGGAGGGGAATCAGCTTGTTCAAGGGCAGAGACTGTCAGGACAAGGGGGCTGGAGTGAAGCTGGAGGAGGGAAGGGGGAGAGGAGAGACTGGGGGGAAGTTCTGTGCAGAGAGAGTGGGGAGGGGCTGGAACAGGCTGCCCAGAGAGGGGGTGGGTGCCCCATCGTGTCTGGGGGTGTTCAAGGCCAGGTTGGCTGGGGCCCTGGGCAACCTTGTGTAGCTCCAGGCCTGAGGTTGGTGTCCCTGCCTGTGGCAGGGGGGTTGGAGCTCTGGGACCCTTGGGGTCCCTTCCAACCCAGCCCAGGCTGGGATTCTATGAATTGGGAAACACCCTTAAAAATCCCGGGCCAAACTCTGGTGGTGGCTCCACAGTGGAGAAAGCAGATTTTTTTCCTGGTGAACAACAGAGATAATGGGTCATGGCTGGGAAAATCCCTCTTATTTTTTTTTATAACTTGTTTTGGCTTTTCTAGGGGGGATGGAGGTGAGGTGGTGGGGGGGGAGCTTTTCCTTTTCTTTCTGCAGTTGGCAAAGCACAAGGTGGAGGTGTCGCACCTCTAGCTCTCTCTATCCTCCCAAGGCTCAATGGCCATGAAAGTCAATATTCAAGGGCAAAGGCAAGAAGACCTGACACATATATGTATAAAAAATAAATCTCTCAATTATCTCAGCTCATTTGCTTAGGGTCTCATTTTATGTCCCTGCTCCGCTGCGCCGTATATCTGTCCGGATAAAGAGTTACAGTCCGACGGCGTACGTGTGTGGGGTTGTAAAAAATACAGATGCTGAATTAATTGACTGTGTGGCACTAGGCAGCTGATTGAGTTGATAATGGTGAGATCTGACCTTTTTCTAATTTCTAATTATGTGCATCTCAGCAGTGAGGAATACATGACTCTTATTCTAATGATAGCTAATACCGCTGGCCTTTTCCATCCCTGCTTTGCCATCACTGACTTCCAAGGAACTGGTGGTGTTAAAAAGAAAAGAAGAAGAAAATCTAAAATACAACCAATCCTCCCCCCCAAAAAAAGAATCAGAAAGAAAAGACAAGGTAAATAATCAAGAAGAAAGGGTAGAGAAAATGAGTCAGCTGAGGAACAGGATGGTACTGTTGAGTTTTAAGCGGTGCAATGAGTTTTCACCCCCATCTCCTCTTGTCTTGATGGAGGCTAACCACATTGAGCAATCTGGAAGGCTTTTGGAGAAGTTCTGGGCATTGGCTAGATTATATATCTACTGATATGTCATAGAAGTAGGGAAAAAAAAACCCCTATATATAAGAAAGAATATAGCTAGTGCTGTAGGTTATACGTGGGATCAATGCAACTCCCCCAGCCAAATGTTACATGGGCAGGAAGAAGTGCTCAAAAACATGCCCAGAAACCAGGATTGGTATGGGGGGTTTCTTTTAAGGAAGCCACCAAAAGAACAATGAAAACAACCAATGGAAAATGAAAATAACCAATGAAGGCCAAGGGCATCCTGGCTTGTGTCAGAGCCAGCGTGGCCAGCAGCCTCAGGGAGGGGATTGTGCCCCTGTGCTGGGCACTGGGGAGGCTGCACCTCCAGTGCTGGGTCCAGTTGTGGGCTCCTCAGCATCAGAAGGACATGGAGGTCCTGGAGCCAGTCCAGAGAAGGGCAACCAGGCTGGGGAAGGGGCTGGAGGGCAAATCCTCTGAGGAGCAGCTGAGGGAGCTGGGGGTGTTGAGCCTGAAGAAGAGGAGGCTGAGGGGAGCCCTTCTCCCCATCCACCTCCCCTGCCCTGCCAGGAGGGTGCCGAGAGGTGGGCGCTGGTCTCTTCAGCCAGGGGCCAGGAGCTGGGCCAAGGGGCAATGGGCTCAAGCTGGGCCAGGGCAGGGGCAGAGCAGCTGTTAGGAGAGAATTCTTCCCTGACAGAGTTGTCAGGGCCTGGCCCAGGCTGCCCAGGGAGGGGGCTGAGTCCCTGCCCCTGGCTGTGTTTAACAGAGGGGAGATGAGGTGCTCAGGGAGCTGCTTTAGCACAGGATGGGGTTGGTTGGACTTGATGATCTTCAAAGTTCTTTTCCAACCTGGTGATTCTGTGGACATATCTCCTGCAGCAAACATTTGATGGAGATACTTTACCTTGATGTGTAGGAATAGGTTTTCCTCCCCCCAAATTTTAATTATTTTAATTGGTGTTTTTCTAGCTTCAAGTCTCTCCTCTTGCTAAGTCTTAACACCCATCTTTATCTATTTTTATGTGATGATTTCAAAGCTCTTTTCCAACACAAAGGAAGCTATGCTGGGGTTTTTCTTGGTGCACCTCAACATTCAATGTGTATTCCAATCCCCACATTGAAACGGCTTCACCAAGGGCAGGTCGTGCCTCACCAATCTGGTGACTCTCTCTGCTGGAGTGACAGCACCAGTAGGTAAAGGGAAGGCGACCGATGGCATCTACCTGGACCTGTGCAAGGCCTTTGACACAGTCCCCCACCACATCCTTATCTCTAAACTGGAGAGATGTGGATTTGATGGGTGGACCATCCAGTGGATAAGAAACTGGTTAACAGACTGTAGCCAAAGGGTGGTGTCAATGGGGCTGTGTCCAGGTGACACCGGTGACAAGCGGTGTCCCCCAGGGGTCTGTCTGGGGACCGGTTCTCTGTAACATCTTTATCAGTGACATGGGTGATGGGATTGAGTGCAGCCTCAGCAAGTTTGGGGTGACACCAAGCTGAGTGGCGTGGTTGACACCCCAGAAGGAAAGGAGCCATCCAGAGGGGTGTTGACAGGCTGGAAAGATGGGCCTGGGGGAACCTGATGAGGGTCAACACTGCCAAGGGTCAGGGGTGGCACTTGGGCTGGAGGAATCCCAGCCAGAGATGCAGCCTGGGAGAAGAGCTGCTGGAGAGCAGCCCTGTGAGAAGGACCTGGGTGTCCTGGGGGGTGAGGAACTCCCCCTGAGCCAGCAGTGGCTCTGGCAGCTGGGAAGGGTGATGAGATCCTGGGCTCCATCAGCAGAGGGGTGGCAGCAGGGCCAGGGAGGGGATTGTCCCTCTCTGCTCTGCCCTCCCCCAGCTGGATCCTGTGTCCAGAGCTGGGGCCCCAGGACAAGAGAGATGTGGGGCTGTTGGAGAGGAGTCAGAGGAGCCAGGGAGGGGATCAGAGGGCTGGAGAGAGGCTGAGGGAGCTGGGCTGGCTCAGCCTGGAGAAGAGAAGGCTGTGGGGGGACCTCATTGCAGCCTGCCAGTGCCTGAAGGGAGCAGAGGAACAGGAGGGGAATCAGCTTGTTCAAGGGCAGAGACTGGCAGGACAAGGGGATGGAGTGAAGCTGAAGGGCCAACACAAGAGGCTCCAGATCCCCACTTGGAGGCAGCAAAGATGCTCTGGGCTCTGGGCAGCAGTTCAGCAGCCTCCAGAGTGTCCACATCCATCTCTTGAAGCCTCTCAAGTGACAGGGGCTCTGGCCTCCAAGGGCTCTGGGTGGCACAGAGCAACACCCACCCCCATGGTGTCAGCTTGTTCAAGGGCAGAGACTGGCAGGACAAGGGGGCTGGAGTGAAGCTGGAGGAGGGAAGAGGGAGAGGAGAGATTGGGGGGAAGTTCTTTGCAGAGAGAGTGGGGAGGGGCTGGAACAGAGAGGGGGTGGGTGCCCCATCGTGTCTGGGGGTGTTCAAGGCCAGGTTGGCTGGGGCCCTGGGCAACCTTGTGTAGCTCCAGGCCTGAGGTTGGTGTCCCTGCAGGACAGGGGTTGGAGCTCTGATTCTATGAAGCCATCCAAAATGTTGCTTTTTGATCAAAGCAATTTCTGTTCCTGGCTATGGAGACATTGCAAAATGGGTTTAGTAATCTCCAAATGGGGCTTTGCATGGCTTGTAATTCCTGAAGGGCTTTCCATAGACTGCTAAGCCAGCCTTGATTTAGGGATGTCACAAAACTCTTCTCCACAAGCTGAAATGAGGCACAAGAGTGTTTTCAGGAAGTGAGTGGTATTTGGATTTGCATTGCTCCTTCTTCTCCCCTTCATCACAAATCATCAGGCAAAAATCACCTTCTTGATATCTGTTACGTTTGGGAAAAAGCTGCCTGTGAATTGCTTGATTTTGCTTCTTTTCTGGGATGGAAATCCCTCTGGAGTGCATCCCAGGGGGCATACCATCCCTTGAGGAAGGTGTTTTGGTCAGCAACATCAGGATTGGGTGAAACTGCCTCTTCTGACCTTAATAATCTGCTTGCAGACCTGGGAGAAGGCACCAGGATGGTGCCATGGACCTGTTCACTGACATGCTTGCTGTGGAGACCAAATGTGGAGGCTTCCTGGACAAAATAATGGGATTTGGGGATGTTTCCTGAGGTTCCTGAAAGAGAAAAGCTGCATCCCAAGCAGTCTTCTGAGGTGCATTCCAGCAATAATGGGTATGGTATGAAATTTGTGTTGCTACAACAAGGAAGTCACCAAAAATGGTCCAAAGTGTCCCAACCCAGTGACATGCACCAACTTTTGTGGAAAAAGCTCTTCTTTTTCCATGTTTCTAAGCCAAGAGTTGGCCATCTCACTCAAAACAAGATGGTGCCAGACAGGAAGGCAGACACAATTGCATGTGGCACTGAAGAGTGGTATTTCAGTCCTGTTCAATATCTTCATTGACCCTGATGAGGGAACAGCACCCACCCTCAGCAAGTGCCAATGACCCAGAGCTGGGAGGGGTGGGTGACACCCAGGACACTGAGCTGCCATCCAGAGCCCTGGCCAGGCTGGAGAGCTGGGCAGGGAGAGACCAGATGGGGTTCAACAAAAGCCAGTGGAGAGTCTGGCCCCTGGGGAGGAATAACTGCTGGAATCAGGACAGGCTGGGGGGGAGCTGCTGGAGAGGAGCTCTGTGGAGAAGGACCTGGGGGTGCTGGGGGGGGGACAGGGTGGCCATGAGCCAGCAGTGTGCCCTGGGGCTGAGAGAGACAATGGGATCCTGGGGGCATCAGGAGGAGTGTGGGCAGCAGGTGACAGGAGGGGATCCTCCCCCTCTGCTCTGCCCTGCTCAGGCCCCACCTGGAGCATTGTGTCCAGTGCTGGGCTCCCTGGGATCAAACAGCCAGGGATCTCCTGGAGAGAGTCCAGAGGAGGCTACGAAGGGGATGAAGGGCCTGGAGCATCTCCCCTGGGAGGAAAGGCTGGGTGAGCTGGGGCTGTTCAGCCTGGAGAGAAGCAGCCTGAGAGGGGATCTGATCAATGGGGATCAATAGCTGAAGGCTGGGACACAGGGGGCCATGGGCAGCCTCTTCTCAGTGTCTGTGGGGACAGGACAAGGGGTGATGGCCTCCAGTTGGAGCACAGGGAGTTCCCCCCCAACCTGGGGAAGAACTTTTCCCCAGTGAGGGTGAGGGAGCCCTGGGACAGGCTGCCCAGGGGGTGTGGAGTCTCCTTCTCTGGAGAGATTCCAGCCCCGTCTGGACACCGACCTGTGTGCCCTGTCCTAGGGACCCTGCTTTGGCAGGGGGTGGGACCCCATGGGCTCTGGAGGTCCCTTCCAACCCCTGTGATTCTATGATTCTATGATCTACTGGAGAAGGTCTCCCAAGCTCTATGGAGAGCATTGCCAAGGTGGCCAACACCATAAATGGAGCCCTAAAACATTACCCAAGATCTCCTCATTACTATTTCCTCATCCCTACCTTTTCCCCACCCCCACCCCTCCCCAATAAAAAATAATCATCCCAAGCCCTAGTTTGCCTCTACCAGGTTGTCCAGCTCAGGGTCATCACTGAAGAAGGGCTTGTGTTCCTGCTCCTGCTGGTGGACAAAGTTCTCAATGTCGACGTCGAAGCTGGCTGAGGTGATGCACTCAGAGCCCTGTGTCGCCTGCTCACACTTCTCAAAGAGGAGAGTCAGCAGTGGGAACAGTGGGTGCCTGCAGAGGACAAAGGAGACCCCCTGTAACACCCACTGGTTTAGACCCCCCTCTCCATTTTTACCCCATGCCATCTATCCATTCCCTCCCAGCCTGCAAGGGCCTGGTGGGGCAAACATCATTCTCAAGCCAATACTGGAAGTTCTCCTTCCTTCTAGACCTTTAGCAACTAGCAAATAAAAGTTTAAAAAAAAAGCTTTAAAAGAGCAAAATTCATGACCTCCAGCAGGCAATGACCCTTCTCCCAGTGTCTTGGCGCTTCCCATCATTGCAAAATCCAGTGTTTCCAAAATATTCTGCCATGGGAACAAGAGGTTTGGTTTCAGAGTGTTGTCTTGGTGCCATCTGGAGTCCTGATGTCTTTGCATTTTGGTGATTGGCTATCAGGTCATGGATGGTAAGAATTTACCCCCAAAATATCTCTCATGGTCAGAGATGCTGGGTGGGGAATGACTTTGTACTTCTATATGCCTGCAGCATCTTAAAGATTCACCTTGCTATAGGTTGCTCCTCCACCAAAAGGTGCCTTTACACTTCTGTTAAGTACATCACTGCCCATCCATGAAGACAGGTTAAATCCCACTTTTTTCTAACACAAGATGCCTCTTAGAAGACAAAGAGTGGTTTGCAAAACCCACCATTCACTCTGAAGCTCAGCAAACAGGCTGGTCAATCCTGGCAAATCCACACTTTCCTCTAATGAGGATGCAAAACTGGAGGTAATACAAGATGGAAACACACCAACAATTCCAAAGCAGGTGGAGAATAAGGGGATGAAGACCATGAGGTAGAGGAAACCCTCAGTCAGCCTCTCCAACTGGGAAAATTCTTTAAAAAGAATGATTTATGGCAATTTTTAGGGGGAGAAATGGAAAATGCTGTTCCAGGGATGGTATCCCTCCAGCATCCCAGTTTTCCCAATCCAATGGGACCTGCTCCAGCATTTAAATCTCAAAAAAAGATGGTCCAAAGGATGGTTAGGAATCACCTCCCAATAGTCATGAATGATTTATGGCAATTTTGGGGGGAGAAATGGAAAATGCTGTTCCAGGGATGGTATCCCTCCAGGGATGGTAGCCCTCCAGCATCCCAGGTTTCCCAGTTCAATGGGACCTGCTCCAGCATTTAAATCTCAAAAAAAGATGGCTCAAGTGATGATTTGGAATCACCTCCCAATAGTCATGAATGATTTATGGCAATTTTGGGGGGAGAAATGGAAAATGCTGTTCCAGGGATGGTATCCCTCCAGGGATGGTAGCCCTCCAGCATCCCAGTTCGTCCAGTCCAATGGGACCTTCTCCAGCATTTAAATCTCAAAAAAAGATGGCTCAAGAGATGATTTGTGATCACCTCCCAATAGTCATGAATGATTTAAGGCAATTTTGGGGGGAGAAATGCAAAATGCTGTTCCAGGGATGCTAACCCTCCAGCATCCCAGTTTTCTCAGTCCAATGGGATCTGCTCCAGCATTTTAATCTCCCAAAAAGATGGTCCAAAAGATGATTAGGAATCACCTCCCAATAGTCTTTTCTAAGCCAAAGTCAGGTGAAGGGGTTAAACCCCTCAGCTAAGTCTTCATTTGCAGCTGCTAATACCGTAGCATATTATAGTTTAATCTGTCCTGATCCTGGTTTAATGCAGGATTCACCGTGGCTGGAGCGGAGAGCGGAGCTGGGAAGGGAGGGGGGGGGGATGAGGGGGGGGGTGTGAAATCATCTCATAATTTCGGTGGCCCCAGCAGGGCTTAGCTGAGGGATATGAAAGGCAAATTCCAGGCAGCGGGCTGAATTATTGGGACTTATGAACTGGCAGCTCAGTGGCAGAATCCTGCTGCCATTTCCAGAGGCGCCGCGGCAATTAGAAGCACAAAATTACCCCAAAGGTGGGGGTTTTTGTGTGTCTGAGGGGGTGAGGGAGAGAGAAAGAAGGGAAAGGGAGAGTGGGAGAAAGGGAGAAAGAAAGGGAGAAAGAGAGAGAGAGAAGAGAAAGAATAGAAAGAAAGAGAGAGAGAAAGAGAGAGAGAGAGAAAGAGAGAAAGAAAAAGAGAGAGAGAAAAGAGAAAGAGAGAAAGAGAGAAAGAAAGAGAGAGAGAAAAAGAGAAAGAGAGAGAGAAAGAAAGAGAGAGAGAGATAAAGGAAGAGAGGTCAGAATCCTGCTGCCATTTCCAGAGGCGCCGCGGCAATTAGAAGCACAAAATTACCCCAAAGATGGGGATTTTGTGTGTCTGAGGGGGTGGGGGAGAGAGAAAGAAGGGAAAGAAGAGAAAGGGAGAAAGAAGAGAAAGAGAGAAAGAGACAAAGAGAGAAAGAGAGAATAAGAGAAAGAGAAAAAGAGAGAGAAAGAGAGAGAGAAAGAGAGAAAAAGAGAGAGAAAAAGAGAAAGAAAGAGAAAGAGAGAAAGAGAGAGAAAAAGAGAGAGAGAAAGAGAGAGGGAAAGAGAGAAAGAGAGAAAGAGAGAAAGAAAGAGAAAGAGAGAGAGAGAGAAAGAGACAAAGAGAGAAAGAGAGAATAAGAGAAAGAGAGAAAGAGAAAGCGAGAGAAAGAGAAAGACAGAAAGAAAGAGAGAGAAAGAGAGAATAAGAAAGAGAAAAAGAGAAAGAGAGAGAGAAAAAGAGTAAGAGAGAAAGAGAGAAAGAGAGAAAAAGAGTAAGAGAGAAAGAGAGAGAGAAAGAAAGAGAGAGAGAAAGAAAGAGGTCAGAATCCTGCTGCCATTTCCAGAGCTGCTCCAGCAATTAGAAGCAGAGGCACAAAATTACCCCAAAGATGGGGATTTTTGTGTGTCTGAGGGGGTGGGGAAGAGAGAGAGAAAGAGATAGAGAGAGAGAGAGAGAAAGAGGGAGAGAGAGAAAGAGAAAGAGAAAGAGAAAGAGAAAGAGAAAGAGAAAGAGAAAGAGAGAGAGAAAGAGTGAA
>JAKCOX010000213.1:253578-338062 GCA_022605575.1 Laterallus jamaicensis coturniculus
AGCCTCTAGCCAGGGCCAAAACCACCACACTGGCAATTCCCCCTCCAGGTTGGATGGAACAACACTTTGAGTTGATGCCTTCTGCCTTGGTGCAATTATTGGATGTTAACAAAAAAGCTCCATCACTGTGGGCAGAGAGTATAGCCTAAGGACGGGTTAAAAAAATCCCCTGTTTGTCTTATCCACAATGGGGTAGGAGGTGAATCTACAGGTTTTGTACTCAGAAAAAATAACCAAACCAAACCAATATAACACACACCTCAAAAAAGCCCACACACACTCACCCCACCCCCCCAAAAAAAAAAGCCTCATTGAGTGTTTTTTTCTAGATATAAATACATTTTTTGGCTCATTTTGTCTGGTACCCAAAAAACAAGCATCGAGTTTGGGCAACAAGAGTCCATGTGTGGGACTAAGGGAAGAATTTTTTTCACCCTCTTTTTTTGGGTGGGAAATACCTAAATCCCTCTGAAGGTTTTTCTGGCTTTGTTTTGTTGGTTAGTTGGGGGTTTTTTGACCTTCAAATGAAAAGGGTTTTTTATTTTGGGGGGGGGGGGTTTGGTATCCCACAAACATGGCAAAAACAAAAACCCCTTGCAGAAGTATAAAGCAAAAGTTTGTTGTTTTGGGTTATTTTCTTCTCTTTTGCCATGAGAAAATGATTTCTCTCATTCCAAACAACCTTGAGAGCTGTTTGGGAATAATCCTTTACATTGTCCTGGGAAACTGGTGGGGTTATCCCATGGCTTCTTCATCCATCTGCTTTTCCAGGTCTTTCTTCTGACTGGTAATATTTGGAGTTAAAATATCTTTCATTTCTGCAATTTTGTTTAAATTCACAAGCCCCCAGTGCCCTGACCAGTTGCCTGAACCTTCAACCTTAATTCTATTATAATATTATACATTACTGCTACATCATCACTGTATACCTTATAGTAAATAATTACATCTCACTTATATAATTACATATTACTTGTATAATTATACTGTTTACATAATTATAACATCACTTTACTACAATTATGCCCTAACATTGCTGCATATATTAAATACTATGGAGTCTTTAGCTCCAAAGTCACACACACACACACACAAAAAATAAAAAGGGGGGACCAGGAGGGCTCACCCATCTTGCACCCCTCTCTACACCCCCACCCCCCACCCCATGTGGATGCATGAACTGCATATTTCAGGTTAACATGTGACTTTACTCCTTCTGGGTGCACTTTTTGGTCCCAAATCACCTGGTTTTACGCCATGAAAAAGGCTATTTTAGGGTTTTGGGGTGGGGTGTGTGACTCTTTTGGAGAGGGGAGATGCTGCAAACCAAGGTGCTCCATCACCATGCATTATTATCAACAGTTCTCCTTGCTAAAAAGGAGCTAATTATTAATTCCTTCCCCCTCCCCCCCCCCCAATTC
Organism: Laterallus jamaicensis coturniculus; assembly: GCA_022605575.1. Taxonomy (NCBI): domain Eukaryota; kingdom Metazoa; phylum Chordata; class Aves; order Gruiformes; family Rallidae; genus Laterallus; species Laterallus jamaicensis. The sequence goes on from JAKCOX010000213.1 coordinate 255,000, forward strand.
CTGCTTGTTAATTAATGCATTAGAATAAGAGAGGATTAATAATGCATCACCCTAATGAAGGCATCCATGAATCGCTGCATTAACCAATGCATTAATGAATGCATCGCCACCTCGATGCATGAATAATGCATTAGGGTAACTAATGCATTAATGAAAGAATGCATTAATTAATGAATGCCCACTGATAGTAGCTTGTATCACCTGTAGACAGCTCGCTTGTCGGCCTCCAGCTGCGCCTGGGGGTCGGCACCTGCGGCAGGTACCGGTGCGTTGGTGGCTGTCGCCGGCGTGGCAAGATGCACGGGCTGTGCCTTGGTGGGTTGCTGGGCTGTGGCAGTCATCTGGGAAGGGGAAGGGGGAGGGTGGGAAATAAAGAGGGGGAAGGGGGGGGGAGGGTGGGGGAGGGAAGAAAAGGGGAAGGAAAATAAAACAAACCCAGGGTTTGCTGCGCTTCCACACTGAGCTTTGAAACCTTCTGCATTGAAGTTCATTTCAGAAGATGATGGGGCTCTGAGCAGGGAGGGGGGGGGGGTGGGGATGGGGCAGTGGGGGTGTGTCTGAAAACATAGTTGCACTTCATATAATCTTGCAAAAGAGCAGGTTTTAACTTTTCCCCCACTTTTCCCCAAACTCAGTGAAAACAGAGAAGGTATCCCAGAATTCCTACAGCACCGCCAGCAAAGCAAAGGCAAAGGTGTGTGGGGGGGAATTCATCCAGGGATGCTTTGCAGAACTCCTAGATTACATCAGCTGCAACACTCACCTCCTGCTTGCCATGCCTTTTTTTCAAAGCCAGTATTATTGTCTAGACACACAGGCATTTGAAACTTCCCTTCCAAAATTATGTGGGCCTCTTCCAACTCACCAAGCCCAAGGATGAGTCATTTTTTACACTGCAAGAAGCCAACCCCATCCCCCCCAAAATCATAATCAACCCCCTTTTTATTTCTTTTCCCCATGCCCAAATCAACCACCTTTAGCCCCAGATCAATAATGCAAGGGGAAATCTGTGATGGGATAGATCATTCTGCTAACTACACATTCTGCTTTGCATAGAATTTCAATGAATTTAGTTGACTCAAGGTGTGAGATGAATCCACGTCGGAGCATCTGCAAATCACTGTGCACCCCTCCAGCATTGTCTCCAAAAATTCTGCCCCAACATGTAAAGGACCACACATATTTAGGAGCAATTTCCACTTAAAATTAAAATTTGAACTAAAAAAAAAAACCAAAATAATCTGAATTGTTTGCTGCTGGGCTGCAGATGGATCCAACATGCTGCGCAACGGGTTCCTTTATGTTCACAATCATAGAATCAGAGAATCCCAGCCTGGGCTGGGTTGGGAGGGACCCCAAGGGTCACAGAGCTCCAACCCCCCTGCCACAGGCAGGGCCACCAACCTCAGGCCTGGAGCTACACAAGGTTGCCCAGGGCCCCAGCCAACCTGGCCTTGAACACCCCCAGACACGATGGGGCACCCACCCCCTCTCTGGGCAGCCTGTTCCAGCCCCTCCCCACTCTCCCTGCAAAGAACTTCCCCCCAATCTCTCCTCTCCCCCTTCCCTCCTCCAGCTTCACTCCAGCCCCCTTGTCCTGCCAGTCTCTGCCCTGGAACAAGCTGACACCATGGGGGTGGGTGTTGCTCTGTGCCACCCAGAGCCCTTGGAGGCCAGAGCCCCTGTCACCTGAGAGGCTTCAAGAGATGGATGTGGACACTCTGGAGGCTGCTGAACTGCTGAACTGCTGCCCAGAGCCCAGAGCATCTTTGCTGCCTCCAAGTGGGGATCTGGAGCCTCTTGTGTTGGCCCTTCAGCTCCACTCCAGCCCCCTTGTCCTGCCAGTCTCTGCCCTGGATCAAGCTGATTCCCCTCCTGTTCCTCTGCTCCCTTCAGGCACTGGCAGGCTGCAATGAGGTCCCCCCACAGCCTTCTCTTCTCCAGGCTGAGCCAGCCCAGCTCCCTCAGCCTCTCTCCAGCCCTCTGATCCCCTCCCTGGCTCCTCTGACCCCTCTCCAACAGCCCCACATCTCTCTTGTCCTGGGGCCCCAGCTCTGGACACAGGATCCAGCTGGGGGAGGGCAGAGCAGAGAGGGACAATCCCCTCCCTGGCCCTGCTGCCACCCCTCTGCTGATGGAGCCCAGGATCCCAGCACCCTTCCCAGCTGCCAGAGCCACTGCTGGCTCATGGGGAGTTCCTCACCCCCCAGGACACCCAGGTCCTTCTCACAGGGCTGCTCTCCAGCAGCTCTTCTCCCAGGCTGATCTATGGCTGGGATTCCTCCAGCCCAAGTGCCACCCTTTGTACAATACTCAATTTAAAAGTTTTGGGGGAAAATTGGAATTGATTTGAGTTCAAACACATCAGCAAACCCCCCAAAATCCTGCAGCTTTATCTCCAAACCCTAGTGGAAAATGAACATGAAGTGGATTATTTTCCTGATATGGAAATAATTAACATTTGCTAATTCAAGTAATCAACATTTGGGTAGCAAAAGGAAGCCTCTGCCTCTTGCTAAATGTTATATGTGTCATTTCTTCATTTGTCTAATAAAGTTCTGTATTTCTGTGTAAAAATAAATTAGTAATAATAATATAGTAAAAATAATACAGTAATAAAATAAAATAAAATAAAAATCTATTAAAAATAGATTGATATGTATTTTTATAGGGAAATATTGTGTGAATTATTTCATAGAATATATACATGTATTTCTGTAATTATGTATAGAGAAATACTATATATAGTGTGTATATATATATATATATATATATATATATATATATACTGAAAAAATCTGCCTACTCACAGCCTTCTCCAACCACACTGACTCTTATACTTCACTTTTTTTTGCCATGAAAAGAAGCTGATTCCTCACCTCCCTTAAAAGCTGCGTAAATGTGAGCTGGGCCAAAATCACCCCACCTTTTGCTTTTAAAATGTTTGACTTTAATATCTCCTGCCTGACCTTTTGCTGCCAATACAGCACTTCTCATTTCTTTTTTTTTTTCCTCTTCCCCCCCCCTTTTTTAATCTCTTTTATTGTTCATAACTCCAAAGTTTGGCTCTGGCACCTGTAAATTCACTATTTAATTTTGAACTCCCCAAACTCAGAAGTAGGTTTGATTTTCATCCTTCTCCCCTTCCTCACTGCTAAATAAAATGGTGAAAATTTCAAGTTCCTACCATAGAACTTTGGGTTTCTCTTCTCCCCATTCCCCCCTTTTTTTATATCTAAATAAAAATATAAACAGATTTTGGGATGATCCAGAGTATCTCCCCATCCCTTTGTGTTTTTCTCATTTTTCTTCCTATTATCTCCCTTCCAAAAATACTATTGGGGTGGGAGAAACGGCACCTTTTTTCCCTATTTTTCCCCTTCTTTTATTTTTCCCCTTCTTTTATTTTTCCTTCTTTTATTTTTCCCCTTCTTTTATTTTTCCTTCTTTTATTTTTCCCCCTTCTTTTATTTTCCCCCTTCTTTTATATTTCCCCTTCTTTTATTTTCCCCCTTCTTTTATTTTTCTCCGTCTTTAATTTTTCCTTCTTTTATTTTTCCCCTTATTTTATTTTGCCTTCTTTTATTTTCCCCTTCTTTTATTTTTTCCTTCGGTTACTTTTCCCCTTCTTCTATTTTTCCTCTTCTTTTATTTTCCCCTTCTTTTAATTTCCCCCCCTTCTTTTATTTCCCCCCTTCTTTTATTTCCCACTTCTTTTATTTTTCCCCTTTTATTTTCACCCTTTCTTTTCTTTTCCCCCTTCTTTTATTCTTCCTTCTTTCATTTTTTCCTTCTTTTATTTCCCCCCCTTCTTTTATTTTTTCCTTCTTTTATTTTTTCCCTTCTTTTATTTTTCCTTCTTTTATTTTTCCTTCTTTTATTTCCCTCCTTCTTTTATTTTCCCCTTCTTTTATTTTTCCTTCTTTTATTTTACCTCATCTTTTATTTTTCCCCTGCTTTTATTTTTCCTTCTTTAATTTTTCCTTTTAATTTTCCCCTTGTTTTATTTTCCCCCCTTTTTTAATTTTTCCCCCTTCTTTTATTTTCCCACTTCTTTTATTTTTCCTTCTTTTATTTTTCCTTCTTTTACTTTTCCCCTTCTTTATTTTCCCCCTTCTTTTATTTTTCCTCTTATTTTATTTTTCCTTCTTTTATTTTTCCCCTTCTTTTATTTTTTCCTTCTTTCATTTTCCCCCCTTCTTTTATTTTCCCCCTTTTATTTTTTCCTTCTTTTATTCTTCCCCTTCTTTTATTTTTCCTTCTTTAATTTTTCCTTCTTTTACTTTTCCCCTTCTTTATTTTCCCCCTTCTTTTATTTTTCCCTTTCTTTTATTTTCCCCCATCTTTTATTCTTCCCCTTCTTTTATTTTTCCCTTTCTTTTATTTTCCCCCATCTTTTATTCTTCCCCTTCTTTTATTTTTCCTTCTTTAATTTTTCCTTCTTTTGTTTTTCCCCCTTCTTTTATTTTTCCCCCTTCTTTTATCTTCCCACTTATTTTTCCTTCTTTTATTTTCCCCCATCTTTTATTTTTCCCCTTCTTTTATTTTTCCTTCTTTAAATTTTCCCCTTGTTTTATTTTTCCCCCTTTTTTTATTTTCCCCCTTCTTTTATTTTCCCCTTTTTTATTTTTCCTTCTTTTACTTTTCCCCTTCTTTATTTTCCCCCTTCTTTATTTTCCCCCTTCTTTTATTTTCCCCCCTTCTTTTATTTTTCCTCTTATTTTATTTTTCCTTCTTTTATTTTTCCTTCTTTTATTTTTCCCCTTCTTTTATTTTTCCCCTTCTTTATTTTCCCCCTTCTTTTTTTTCCCCCTTTCTTTTATTTTTCCCCTTCTTTTATTTTCCCCCTTCTTTTATTTTTCCTTCTTTTATTTTCCCCCTTCTTTTAATTTTTCCTTTTCTTTCATTTGCCCCTCTTCTTTTATTTTTCCCCCATGTCACATTCATTTACCAAGACCCCAAACCCCTTTTTACATCCTCTCAAACAGACAGAGCCCCCAAATCCTGCCAAGTTCTCTGTTGCCTGCCAAGTCTGCAACTAATTGGGCTATTACCCAAAATAAACCCTCTACCCCCCCCCCCCCAAAAAAGCCTCCTCTGTGGCTGTTTCAAAGCCATTACCTCACCTTGGACTCATGAAAATCATAAAAAATAAAGAAAAATAATTCTAAGTCAATGGAAAAATAGGTGAGAGGATGCTCAGCTCTGAGTATATGGATGCTGGGAAGGGAGGAAGGGGAAAATACATCCAAAACTTGGTTTTAAAGGGAGCAGGTGGCAATGGGAAAGGGGGGAAAGGAAATGGGTTTCTGGCTTGGGAGCACGAGCAGCTTTGCAGTGGGAAATCTGGGAAATACTGGGGGGAAAGTGGCCAGGTTTGGGTAAGAAAGTTGAAAGTGGTGTGGTTGGCAGCTTAGAAGGAAAGGAGCCATCCAGAGGGATCATGACAGGCTGGGAAGGTGGGAATGGGTGAACCTGATGAGGTTCAACACTGCCAAGGATCAGGGGTGGCACTTGGGCTGGAGGAATCCCAGCCAGAGATCAGCCTGGGAGAAGAGCTCCTGGAGAGCAGCCCTGTGAGAAGGACCTGGGTGTCCTGGGGGGTGAGGAACTCCCCCTGAGCCAGCAGTGGCTCTGGCAGCTGGGAAGGGCGCTGGGATCCTGGGCTCCATCAGCAGAGGGGTGGCAGCAGGGCCAGGGAGGGGATTGTCCCTCTCTGCTCTGCCCTCCCCCAGCTGGATCCTGTGTCCAGAGCTGGGGCCCCAGGACAAGAGAGATGTGGGGCTGTTGGAGAGGGGTCAGAGGAGCCAGGGAGGGGATCAGAGGGCTGGAGAGAGGCTGAGGGAGCTGGGCTGGCTCAGCCTGGAGAAGAGAAGGCTGTGGGGGGACCTCATTGCAGCCTGCCAGTGCCTGAAGGGAGCAGAGGAACAGGAGGGGAATCAGCTTGTTCCAGGGCAGAGACTGGCAGGACAAGGGGGATGGAGTGAAGCTGGAGGAGGGAAGGGGGAGAGGAGAGATTGGGGGGAAGTTCTGTGCAGAGAGAGTGGGGAGGGGCTGGAACAGGCTGCCCAGAGAGGGGGTGGGTGCCCCATCGTGTCTGGGGGTGTTCAAGGCCAGGTTGGCTGGGGCCCTGGGCAACCTTGTGTAGCTCCAGGCCTGAGGTTGGTGTCCCTGTCTGTGGCAGGGGGGTTGGAGCTCTGGGACCCTTGGGATCCCTCCCAACCCAGCCCAGGCTGGGATTCTCTGATTCTATGGTTCTATGATTCTATGAAAGCATTGGCTTTCATTTCATGCAAGCAGGGATTTTGAATTTACTACTTGTTTTAAATGATCAAAATTCTTTGCAGGAGGGGAGGAAAAAAAATGTATGAAAAAAAATGTACCCCCCCCAAAAAATCTACAAAACTTCTAGTAAAAATGTAAAAAAATGTATAAAAAAAAAGTTTTAAAAGTTTAACAAATCTGTGAAATAACTGTGTAAAGAAAGAGGTGAAATTATCAAAGTATAGAAGAACATGAAGCTATGTTTTATATGGACTTGAGGGATGTTGCAAATGTAAAAAAAATCCACAAAAAATGTTTAAAAAGGTAAACTAAATTGACAAAAAGGTGAATATGAAATGTAAATTTAAAAAAACCGAAAAAGGTAAAAATAATAAGTAAAAAAAAATATCCCTGACTTTTTAATTCTGATTAGAGCAGAAATTTCTGAGCTGCCACTCATGATGTTGCACATCATGTCCCAGTTATATTCCTCTTTATATTATATTTCAGGGGGTTTTTTTTCCTTCTTTAGGAAGAAAATCCCTTGCTGGAGTCAGTGGATGCTCAGCAGGCAAAGGAAAGTGCTTCCTGCAGGTTTAAATGTGATAATCCCTCCTGTTTTAGGGTTGGTTCTTTTTAAAGGCTATGGCCAAATACATCAAGTCTATAAAGCAACCACAGTGAAGGGCTTCAGGGGAAGAAAATCTCCCAAATCAGCAATATTTCCCCTATTCTTTAGAGTTTCACAGGGAAATTTCTCATTGCCATCACACAGGCTCAACACCTTGAACCCCAAAACATCCCAAGGATACCAGGAGATGGAGGTTTTGCAGTGATCACCCCCCCCCTAAAAAATCAGTATCTCCCCTGAGTTTTGAAGCTGTGCCTTTGAAAAAAATTTTTTTTAGAATTAAAAATAGCATTTTTATAATTTTATTTTTTTTTCCTAGATGTAACAACCTGAAAAAGTTTTCTTGGGGGGGGGGGGGGCAGGGCTGGTTTAATTTCTCTCTGCACTGGAAATTCTTTCAAATCACCATCTCTACCCAATGTTTAGCTCATTTTTAAAAAGAAATTGATAGAATGAGGAAGTAAATAAATACATTTTCCATTTTTGTCCCAGATGGAACCCCTAAAACTCTTGGTTTTATCACTTTCCTTGCTGAAAATGTTTTTTAAAAAGAAAACCCTCTTTTTTGCTAACTTTGACAATGAGCTGCCTTTCCCTTGGTTTGTTCTTTTAATTTACTATGGAAAAGTAAATGAATTTACTTTCTAATTAATTTTTACATTTAATTTACTAAGGATTTTTATGCAGCCTCCTTTAATTTTCAACAGGTAGGGTTGCTTGATCATGCTCAGTATAAAAGCAGCTCCATATTACACCCCTTTTAGCAGAACCTGGTGACTATTAAAGCTTTTCTTTTTCTTTTTTTCCCCTCAAAAAGGCAGCTTTTCCCAACATTTCTGCTTCATTTTTGCATATTTCTGACAGTAGGGGTGATCTCTTGCATCACCTCTGCATAATAAGGCAAAGTTCCCCCAAATCCCTTTATTTTTTTACCATTTTTGTCCCCCAAAACCATCCCCTTGGTGAGGGAAGAGCTGGGTGGAACTATCCTCATTGATTTTTATTCTCTTTCTTGCCAACCCTCCCTACCTTATCTTGAAGGCAAAGAAATTTGTAAAATCTCCTGTTCCAACCCCTCAAAATCCCAAATTTTCAGGTGGAAAAACCTCCCAGGGTCCAAAAAAGTAACACTTGGCTGCAGTTTTTCCTCCAAAACTCACTGAACTGAAGGAAAAATGCTCTCAATAGGGGGTAAAAAAGAAAAAAATAGAAGGATTTAGTCAATAATACTCCTGAGGGTCCCCAAAATTGAATATATTTAAATAGGGGCCAGGTGAGGGAGAGGAATGGGGAAAGTAGCAGGAGGGATATCTCCATAGGATGCTGTGGAAAATCTCAGCTATTTTAAGTGTCTCTTAAATTGCCCATTAGGAGTAAAACGGTGTTGTGGCTCCCTGCTGGGTAAGTGAGCAAAGGCAGAGTGTTCCAACCAGGGCAGGGAAAGGGAAAAAAAAAAAGAAATTGGGAAAAAAAAAAAACCCTCAACCCCCTCTTGGAGGGGAGCAGCCAAGCGAGCAAATGATGACACAGAAGTTGGAGGAGTCATAAAAACCCCACTGAGGTGTCGTTTGCAAGAAGTGACCTTTTCCCACTGAAGGAGACAACTGGAAAGGAGATCTGGGTGGCTTCAGGGTGTATGTGTGTGTGTGGGATAAAAGTCTCTATTTATTTTAGCTTGCAGAGAATAGACTTGATTTCATTTAATTTTCCTCCTTGTAAGGCAGATTTTTCTGCTTTTGCAGCCAAGATTTGTAAGAAATGGGGAAGGGGAAACTTAAAATTTCCCATATCAACCCTCCAAAAAAGCTGGTTTGAATGCACAGCTGGAAATAGGGAAATAGGATGTAGATTTGCACCCCCATCCCCACCCAAAAAAAAATCTCAGGATAGGCCACAAGGCCACAGGAGATCATCTTAAAAATCCAACCTTAACCCCCCCAAATCCAGCTCATTGGGGTGCTAAGGTAGAGTTTTGCTTGGAAAAAAACCCTCTTCTTATAATAATTGAACTCTAATAATGCTCAGAGAAATTATTTCACCCCTTAAAGCAAGGCTGAGAGGCTGAGGGAGCTGGGCTGGTTCAGCCTGGAGAAGAGAAGGCTGTGGGGGGACCTCATTGCAGCCTCATGGGAGCAGAAGAATATTGTCAGGGCCTAAATCATGGGAGAAGAGAGGTAGGCCCCTAGCAGGCCTGCTGTCTGCCCCGACACCTGGGGGTGTTCAAGGCCAGGTTGGATGGGGCCCTGGGCAACCTTCAGGCCAGAAGGTTGGTGTCCCTGCCTGTGGCAGGGAGGTTGGAGCTCTGTGACCCTTGGGGGTCCCTCCCAAACCATGCCATTCTATGATTCTATGATATTGTAGATTAAATCTTTTTGGTTTGCCAAAAAAAACCAAACAACCCACCATTAAAATAAATTTAAAGGCTTTTCCTGTGGCTAAACCTGTCCCAGTTTAGCCAGATGGTTCATCTTTCCAACCTCTTCACCACCACATCAGCTTTCCAAGAAGATCCCTCCAAATAAGCCAGAAAGGGTGAAAAAATTAAAAAGCCCCTAGTTTGTCCCAAAACCCCTCAGTCCTGTCTCAAGAAGGGGGTTAAGTTTTGCCAGTTCTCTGAAATGAATGTTTTGGGGTGAAATACTCTGTAAGGGTCATTATTTAGCAAGGGAGGGTAATTAATGTAGGAATTGGTGGTCATAGGGGGTCTGGAGGAGCCCATGGGTGCTGGTGGACACTAACCTGTGGAGTGTCTTGATAGGGAGGAGGGGGCACTGTCTGGGTGGCCATCATCGTCAGAGCGGGTGCTGGGGAGACATGGTGCATCCTGGGTAGGAGTCACATCGAGAACCTAGGGGAGAAATGTTGCTGGATTAAGGGGGGGATCTCATCCCCCCCCCCCAAAAAAAAAAGAAGAAAAAATCCCTTGGAAAGCCAAAAAAAATCCCCCAAGGGACAGAAAGGAGAGGTGACTTCCCTCTCAGGAGCAACCCAGCACGTGCTCCAGCATGTAGTCCCTGGAAGAAGCCCAAGATGATTTGAGGACCGTTATCATAATTTGATGATTATTTGAGATTCATGATTTTGGATAAGGAATGTACTGGGGGCAAAGTGAAGAGGGTCACTGGCAAGGAGATCTTCTCTGGAGAGCAGCCAGGCAAGGCCAGAGCTCTTGGAGGTGATGGCTGCCATCATTTGAACCTCATTATTTCCCTGTTGTGATCCTTGGCTCCACCCTCTCAGGTTTATAATCAGAGTGCCTAAATCACAGAATCACCAGGTTGGAAAAGACCTTTGATGATCATCAAGTCCAACCAATCCCATCCTGTGCTAAACTGGAGGGGAAATGGAGAGGGAAATAGCATGCTGGACAATGCCAAAAAAAACCTTGCAAAGCACCAGAATCCCAGAATCCCAGCATCACCAGGCTGGGAAAGCCCTTTGAGATCAAGTCCAACCAATCCCATCCTGTGCTAAAGCAGCTCCCTGAGCACCTCATCTCCCCTCTGTTAAACACAGCCAGGGGCAGGGACTCAGCCCCCTCCCTGGGCAGCCTGGGCCAGGCCCTGACAACTCTGCCAGGGAAGAATTCTCTCCTAACAGCTGCTCTGCCCCTGCCCTGGCACAGCTTGAGCCCATTGCCCCTTGGCCCAGCTCCTGGGCCCTGGCTGAAGAGACCAGCGCCCACCTCTCTGCACCCTCCTGGCAGGGCAGGGGAGGTGGATGGGGAGAAGGGCTCCCCTCAGCCTCCTCTTCTCCAGGCTCAACACCCCCAGCTCCCTCAGCTGCTCCTCAGAGGATTTGCCCTCCAGCCCCTTCCCCAGCCTGGTTGCCCTTCTCTGGACTGGCTCCAGGACCCCCATGTCCTTCTGATGCTGAGGAGCCCACAACTGGACCCAGCACTGGAGGTGCAGCCTCCCCAGTGCCCAGCACAGGGGCACAATCCCCTCCCCAGACCTACTGGCCACACTATTGCTGACAAAAGCCAGGATTCCACTGGCCTTCCTGGCCACCTGGACACACTACTGGCACATATTCAACCTGCAGTCACCCAACACCCCCAGGTCCTTCTCTGCCTGACAGCTCTCCACCCAGTCTCCCCCAAATGGGGGATTCCCATCTCCTTTCCAGTTACTTCTCCTCCTTTGAAAGAAGCAGACAAGTCCTAAATGCAAAATGTTCCATTTTCTGAAATGATACACTGAAAAAAAAAGTGGAAATGAGGTGTTTCTTTGCCTTTGACCACCATGGAGTGACACCCCCAAGCACTGCATGCTCCTTCCAGAAGGGCCATTGAGGAGCCAATGTTGAGTTGACTGACATAGTTGACAAACCCAGTGATTCCTGTGTTGAGTTGACCAATATCACGGCACAGATACAAGGAAAGTGAGTTCAAATCCTTGCTGGATTTGAATCAGGGTGCAAACCCTTATTTTGCACAACCTGTATGGTCATTCTTGAAGCAGGGAGGCAGTCTGAGACTGGCAGGACAAGGGGGCTGGAGTGAAGCTGGAGGAGGGAAGGGGGAGAGGAGAGATTGGGGGGAAGTTCTTTGCAGGGAGAGTGGGGAGGGGCTGGAACAGGCTGCCCAGAGAGGGGGTGGGTGCCCCATCATGTCTGGGGGTGTTCAAGGCCCAGCTGGATGGGGCCCTGGGCAACCTTGTGTAGCTCCAGGCCTGAGGTTGGTGTCCCTGCCTGTGGCACGGGGGTTGGAGCTCTGTGACCCTTGGGGTCCCTCCCAACCCATGCCATTCTATGATTCTATGATATTTTGAAGGGATCTACCAAGAAATAGCATCAGCATTAGTTGCCATGAAATGCTGACATGCAGGAAGAAATAGTTTCCCACAAGGCAGAGGAAAGGGGATTAGTAAAAACCAATGTGCATTTGGGATTCATTGGATCAGTCTCCATAATTGTTTGGAAAAGATACTCAGAGTATTCTGACCATCTTCATGAGGTCCAAAGTTGTTGGGGGAAGATTTGCAATACTTTGGTCTTCTCCATGAGGCTTCAGGCTTTACAAGCACTACCAGGTACCAAGAGAAGAAACACACTGAGCCCACGGGGAAAGCCAAACTCTGTCTGCCTGGGATGAGATTCAACCACTCTTATTTTTATACATTAATAAATTAATTCTATTTTCTTTGACTTTGCAGTTGTGTGGATGAACAAAGGATTGAGGATTAAGAGAGCACAACCAAATCCTGTGCAGACTGTGGTCTTTGCATGACACATCTTGCAGCAAGAAGGATATTGCATTTATGGGATTAAAATTGCACTTTTCATCTTTTTTTCCCCCCATGATAAAATAGTAGGAGGCAAAATTATCTCCTCCTGAGTGAATGCATGGCTTCAAATCATCGGTGTCCAATGTCAAAACTCAGCTCAAAGCTCCAGGCACGTCCTCAAGGGGTAATGCCAAAGGGAAATTCCCCCTCCAGAAACAGCTGCAGCTGAAGAAAAGCAGAATCCAGCACCGTGACCGTGACATCTCAGTGTGAATCATAGAACCAAACACTGGGCTGGGTTGGGAGGGACCCCAAGGGTCCCAGAGCTCCAACCCCCCTGCCACAGGCAGGGACACCAACCTCAGGCCTGGAGCTACACAAGGTTGCCCAGGGCCCCAGCCAACCTGGCCTTGAACACCCCCAGACACGATGGGGCACCCACCCCCTCTCTGGGCAGCCTGTTCCAGCCCCTCCCCACTCTCTCTGCACAGAACTTCCCCCCAGTCTCTCCTCTCCCCCTTCCCTCCTCCAGCTTCACTCCAGCCCCCCTGTCCTGTCAGTCTCTGCCCTTGAACAAGCTGATTCCCCTCCTGTTCCTCTGCTCCCTTCAGGCACTGGCAGGCTGCAATGAGGTCCCCCCACAGCCTTCTCTTCTCCAGGCTGAGCCAGCCCAGCTCCCTCAGCCTCTCTCCAGCCCTCTGATCCCCTCCCTGGCTCCTCTGACCCCTCTCCAACAGCCCCACATCTCTCTTGTCCTGGGGCCCCAGCTCTGGACACAGGATCCAGCTGGGGGAGGGCAGAGCAGAGAGGGACAATCCCCTCCCTGGCCCTGCTGCCACCCCTCTGCTGATGGAGCCCAGGATCCCAGCGCCCTTCCCAGCTGCCAGAGCCACTGCTGGCTCAGGGGGAGTTCCTCACCCCCCAGGACACCCAGGTCCTTCTCAGCAGGGCTAAAAAAAAACCCCTCAGGGATTGCTATTTTGGGAAGAAAAAAAAACCCCAACATCCTCCTTGGCATGTGTTCTTCATGCCAGGAGTCAGCCTCCCTCCAGTGCACAGCCACCCACTGCAGGGTGTGAGCTTTTTTGGCCAAATCCAGTCCCAGAAGGTGGCAGTCCAGAGCCCAACTGAATTGCTAAACACCCCCCCAACCTGCTCAAAGCTGAGTTGTTTGTTAAAGGCTTTATGGGTGTTGATTTGTTTGGTGCTTTAAAAAAAGGGGCTAAAAAGGAGAGACAGCTGTTGCTGGGGGTGGTATATTTATCCTGGGGGAAACAAATGCAACTCAGGTGCTGTAAATATCCAGGGAAGTGCTGGGTGCCCACAGGAAGAGCCAGACGGGTGTTTCACATGGGAGCCCCCCCCCCCCGGCCATGAATCTCAGGGTAACGGTGCAAAGCTGTCAGCCCCGTGGATTTAGCAGCAGCCAGATCCAGGGAAGAGTCAAAAGCTGCTTTCTTATGCCTTCAGCCTTTCTTTTTCCTTTTTCTTTTTTTTAGTTTCTTTTCCTTTCTCTTTTCCTTTTTCTTTTCCTTTTTCCTTTTCCTTCCTTTTCCTTTCCCTTTATCCTTTCCCTTTATCCTTTCCATTTCCCCCTTCCTTTTCCACTTCCTTTTCCCTTTCCTTTTCCCTTTCCTTTTCCCCTTCCTTTTCATCTTCCTTTTTTCTTCCCCTCTTCTCCTTTCCCTTTCCCCTCTTCTCCTTTTCCCCTTTTCCTTCTCCTTTTCCTCTTTTCCTTCTCCTTTTCCTCTCCCCCTCCCCCTTTTCCTCTCCCCCTCCCCCTTTCCCTCTCCCCCTCCCCCTTTCCCTCTCCCCCTCCCCCTTTCCCTCTCCCCCTCCCCCTTTCCTTCTCCCCCTCCTCCTTTTCCTTTAGTTCTTCCTGAACTAAAATGATTCCAGCTATCACTGAATCCTCCCATTAAGTTGGATATGTACTTCCCACAGATCCCGCATCTACCTAAACAACTCAGATTTACAAGCTGCCTCTTTTGCCAGCAATATAATACCTACTCTTTCAAATAAAATTAATTAAATGCTCAATTGAAAACTTGATCATTTTATATCCCCCCCAATGTGGTCACTGATGCTTTAAAACCCTTAAAATATATAGATATATATCTATATTTTATATTACTTATATATTTTATATTTTTTATATTTTTTATTACTTATATATATATATATAAGTATTACAGACAATCATCCACCACCCCCTGGGTGAATGTAACCTCACTGATTAAGAAAGGAGCTGTAAAACCATGTAAGAAGTAGAGGTGAATGGGAAAGAAAGAAAGAAATAGATCACATTGCTGGGCTCTCCATTATTATTTCAGCAGGTAATGTTAATATGAGCCTTGCAAGGTGCAACTCTTGTTTACAAATCAATGGGAAAACAAGGGTTGTTCTTTCTGCCTCATCCAGCAGCTTCTTCCCTTTGCAGCAAACCACTCAATGAGGGGGGATTGAAGACAAGGAATCAGCAAAGCAGCTTTTCAGGCCTTTCCTCTCCTCTCCCCCAAGTTTCAAAGTTCTTAGAGATCATAGAATCAGAGAATCATAGAATGGCATGGGTTGGGAGGAACCCCAAGGGCCCCAGAGCTCCAACCCCCCTGCCACAGGCAGGGACACCAACCTCAGGCCTGGAGCTACACAAGGTTGCCCAGGGCCCCAGCCAACCTGGCCTGGAACACCCCCAGACACGGGGCACCCACCCCCTCTCTGGGCAGCCTGTTCCAGCCCCTCCCCACTCTCTCTGCAAAGAACTTCCCCCCAATCTCTCCTCTCCCCCTTCCCTCCTCCAGCTTCACTCCAGCCCCCTTGTCCTGCCAGTCTCTGCCCTTGAACAAGCTGATTCCCCTCCTGTCCCTCTGCTCCCTTCAGGCACTGGCAGGCTGCAATGAGGTCCCCCCACAGCCTTCTCTTCTCCAGGCTGAGCCAGCCCAGCTCCCTCAGCCTCTCTCCAGCCCTCTGATCCCCTCCCTGGCTCCTCTGACCCTTCTCCAACAGCCCCACATCTCTCTTGTCCTGGGGCCCCAGCTCTGGACACAGGATCCAGCTGGGGGAGGGCAGAGCAGAGAGGGACAATCCCCTCCCTGGCCCTGCTGCCACCCCTCTGCTGATGGAGCCCAGGATCCCAGCGCCCTTCCCAGCTGCCAGAGCCACTGCTGGCTCAGGGGGAGTTCCTCACCCCCCAGGACACCCAGGTCCTTCTCACAGGGCTGCTCTCCAGCAGCTCTTCTCCCAGACTGGGTCTATGGCTGGGATTCCTCTGGCACAAACACAACCCCTGACCCTTGGCAGTGTTGAACCTCATCAGGATCACCCATTCCCACCTTCCCAACCTGTCCAGACCCCTCTGGATGGCTCCTTTCCTTCTATGGTGTCGACCACACCATTCAGCTTGGGGTCATCCCCAAACTTGCTGAGGGTGCACTCAATCCCATAATACTCCAGGATGTGTATTTTTCTAGCCAGGGGAAGGTTTTTTTTTCTAAATTAAGGGGAGATTACCTTTTCTAAAGCTTTATTTGTTGGGAGAAGGGGGGTGAGGTGGGTTAGAGGGGTGAGGTGAGGTGGGGAGGTGGGTTTCAGAGGCGATGCTCTGTGATTTGCAATGCCACCACTGCTGCTCGTGCTCCCTCCACAGCGAGCTGCAAGCTCTTTTTATGCCACTGTCTTCAGAAGAAGGCTTGCACATGCAGAAGGTTATGATCTATGCATTCATTAGGTGCATATATCTAAGCTGAAAGGAAGAAATATAGCTGAGGGGGAAGGAAGAGGCACCTCTGGAGGACAATACATCTTGCTCTGAAGCGTGAGCGAGGACAGGCTCACCCCTCAGTGGGTGAGCTGACTCTTCCTTGACCATAAAGTGAATTGAGAGCAACCCTCTCACTCTTAAATATCTCATTTCTTCCCACCAACCTTTTTTTTGCTTGTTTTTACCAACTTTACACCACCTTATGCACACTCAAAAGACACTCAAGGCTATTAAAGGGCCAAAAAAAGGGGAGAAATCCTGCTTTTTGCCCATTCTGGGTCATTTCTCATGTTCAAGGTTGCTTCCAAGTGATGCCTCAGCTGAGGAGATGAGGAGTGATTGTGATAGAAATACCATTGGGACAGCAAATATTTTCCTTTTTTCTTTTTTTTAAGGAATATTCAGTAGCCAAATTTCCTTTTCCCAAACCCAGGAAGGTTTTTGCATGGGAAATATTCTTTGCTCTTGGTTCCCTAAATGACCTTTTTACCCTTCCCAGCATCCAATGATTTACTGCCCAGTAAAATTGAGCCTGTGCTTCTGCTACAAGCCTGGGTTAAAGCAGATGGAGAGTCACTATTGCTGCAGGATGAACCCTGGACCAGAGCAAATCCCTTTTCTAGTTTTCTTCTAAACAAGTTCTTGGTCAATGCTCAAGCACTGGGGGAAAATGGAGAGGGGAATAGCTTGTTGGACAATGCCAAAAAAAACCTTGCAAAGCACCAGAATCCCAGAATCCCAGCATCACCAGGCTGGAAAAAGCCCTTTGAGATCATCAAGTCCAACCAAACCCCATCCTGAGCTAAAGCAGCTCCCTGAGCACCTCATCTCCCCTCTGTTAAACACAGCCAGGGGCAGGGACTCAGCCCCCTCCCTGGGCAGCCTGGGCCAGGCCCTGACAACTCTGCCAGGGAAGAATTCTCTCCTAACAGCTGCTCTGCCCCTGCCCTGGCCCAGCTTGAGCCCATTGCCCCTTGGCCCAGCTCCTGGGCCCTGGCTGAAGAGACCAGCGCCCACCTCTCTGCACCCTCCTGGCAGGGCAGGGGAGGTGGGTGGGGAGAAGGGCTCCCCTCAGCCTCCTCTTCTCCAGGCTCAACACCCCCAGCTCCCTCAGCTGCTCCTCAGAGGATTTGCCCTCCAGCCCCTTCCCCAGCCTGGTTGCCCTTCTCTGGACTGGCTCCAGGACCTCCATGTCCTTCTGATGCTGAGGAGCCCACAACTGGACCCAGCACTGGAGGCGCAGCCTCCCCAGTGCCCAGCACAGGGGCACAATCCCCTCCCCAGACCTACTGGCCACACTATTGCTGACAAAAGCCAGGATTCCCTTGGCCTTCCTGGCCACCTGGACACACTGCTGGCTCATATTCAACCTGCAGTCACCCAACACCCCCAGGTCCTTCTCTGCCTGACAGCTCTCCACCCAGTCTCCCCCAGATGGGGGATTCCCATCCCCTTTCCAGTTACTTCTCCTCCTTTGAAAGAAGCAGACAAGTCCTAAATGCAAAATGTTCCATTTTCTGAAATGATACACTGAAAAAAAAAGTGGAAATGAGGTGTTTCTTTGCCTTTGACCACCATGGAGTGACACCCCCAAGCACTGCATGCTCCTTCCAGAAGGGCCATTGAGGAGCCAATGTTGAGTTGACTGACATAGTTGACAAACCCAGTGATTCCTGTGTTGACTTGACCCACAGGGGCACAATCCCCTCCCTGGGCCTGCTGGCCACGCTGGCTCTGACACAAACCAGGATGCCCTTGGCCTTCCTGGCCATACTCCTGGCTGGTGGTCAGTCACAGTCATCCATCACCCCCAGGTCCTTCTCTGCCTGACAGATGGCTAAACAGTCTCCCCCAAGCCTATACTGCTGTCCTTGGGTTCAACATCTGATGGGACATCTCCCTTGGGTGTGGGAGAAACCAGAATTTATTCAATATTTCCATTGATTTATAAGGTTTTTGCATGTGCTTCTCCCAACTCCAGCTCCATAGAAAGTGGGGGGAAGAACAATGAGAACAATGATTACCACTCAATATTTCTCTTCTCTCCATAGATACCCATCCCTGAAAGCTCCAGGGCTAGCTCCACAAGAATAAAACCTGCAAGAGCCACTCCAGAGCTTTAGTAGACAAGGTTAATGTACCTTGAACAGCAGCATTAAACAACTTTGTTCTCTTCTCCTTTTGTTTTTTTGGAGAGCTGAGATACCTACAGACATTTGACCATGTGATTAATTTCTTTTATAGAGCCCATTAAAACCCCTTCCAAAACAAACTGGTGGAAGGAGACATCAAAGAAGGTTCTTCAAAGTAACCTAAAATGACTTGCATTTTGGGGAATCCAGCCCCTGGCCTAAAAAAAGATCCCAAAAGAGCAAATTGTGGAAATTCCTCTTCATTTTTTAATATTTTTTTTTTCTTTTTCAGGGCAAAATTGAAAAGCTTTGAAGTGAAACAAAACTGAAGAACCTGGAAAATGTGCCAACTTCTTCTTGCTGGACACAAATTATCCAGGAAAACCTTTCTGATTGCAAAAAAAAATGAAGGAGAATAGTCATTTTCCAACAGTTCTTTGCTACAAGCAATTCATTCTGAAGCCTTTATGATCCAAAAAGCTTCCCCAACACTTGTAATCCTTGCCTTGCATCCCCTTCCATCACAACCTCCTAATGCCAGGAGAAATGAAATGCTGTATGTACACATCTTCATCACTCAAACATCAAATCTCAATCCCACACCAGTCCTGTCATGGGAAGGTCCCATCTTCCAAGGTCCCAGCCTGGTTTAGAGGAGGTTCTTGGCAAGACAAAGGGGACAGGGATTAAAAGGCAATGAGTTTCAAAGTGATGGGATGGAGGAAGAAGCTTAAGGTTGAGTCTGAGATGAACAAGGGGCTGGGGAAAGGGGAGATTGGTGGGGTTTGTGCCAACAGCAAATGTTGTAGCAGAACTGGGGCTTCAAGGATGGGCAGCCAAGAAGGGACACACTCAAACACCCTCCTCTTGCTCAGCAAGAATGTAACTAATACCAGCCAAGTTTTTCCACTCTAAACTGCTAACTTCAGTCATGGAATCATAGAATCACAGGGGGTGGGAAGGGGCCTCCAGAGCCCATGGGGTGCCCACCCCTGCCAAAGCAGGGTCCCTAGGACAGGGCACACAGGTTGGTGTCCAGATGGGGCTGGAATCTCTCCAGAAAAGGAGACTCCACACCCCCTGGGCAGCCTGTCCCAGGGCTCCCTCACCCTCACTGGGGAAAAGTTCTTCCCCAGGTTGGGGGGGAACTCCCTGTGCTCCAACTTGAGGCCATCACCCCTTGTCCTGTCCCCACAGACACTGAGAAGAGGCTGCCCATGGCCCCCTGTGTCCCACCCTTCAGCTATTGATCCCCATTGATCAGATCCCCTCTCAGGCTGCTTCTCTCCAGGCTGAACAGCCCCAGCTCACCCAGCCTTTCCTCCCAGGGGAGATGCTCCAGGCCCTTCATCCCCTTTGTAGCCTCCTCTGGACCCTCTCCAGGAGATCCCTGGCTGTTTGATCCCAGGGAGCCCAGCACTGGACACAATGCTCCAGCTGGGGCCTGAGCAGGGCAGAGCAGAGGGGGAGGATCCCCTCCTGTCACCTGCTGCCCACACTCCTCCTGATGCCCCCAGGATCCCATTGTCTCTCTCAGCCCCAGGGCACACTGCTGGCTCATGGCCACCCTGTCACCCCCCAGCACCCCCAGGTCCTTCTCCACAGAGCTCCTCTCCAGCAGCTCCCCCCCAGCCTGTCCTGATTCCAGCAGTTATTCCTCCCCAGGGGCCAGACTCTCCACTGGCTTTTGTTGAACCCCATCTGGTCTCTCCCTGCCCAGCTCTCCAGCCTGGCCAGGGCTCTGGATGGCAGCTCAGTGTCCTGGGTGTCACCCACCCCTCCCAGCTCTGGATCATTCACACTTGCTGAGGGTGGGTGCTGTTCCCTCCTTCCAGCAAAGATCCCACCACTAACTCTGCAACAACAATCACTGCAGCCCATAAACACACCACAAACAGCAATGCCATGTTTATCATGCCTTTTTTGGGGTGTTTCTTTTGCAAATCAAAGCCCCTCAGGCTTCATTTGAATCTCTCACCACAAGGAATTGCTCTGGGGAAGCATCAACACAAAATTGCTTATTTTCTGGGCTAAAACCAGCAGACCTAACCCAAACTATAGAAACATAAGGGGGGGGGGGGGAACATGCATGGGAGCATGCAAAGACTTCCCCACCCATGGGAAAGCCCAAAAAGCAGAGCAGCACCACGTCACACCTAATAAAACCTTCTCCTCCCCTTAAATCTGCCTTGTTTCTTGCTATATCCTGTTAACATGCTTGTAAATTTTCCCTTTGGGAGAGGGATAGAAATCCCTCTGGAGCTGGTTGTCTTTCCTCTTTCCCATATGGCAGATAAATCAGAGCTCCCAACTCAATGAGTTTTTCAGCTTCACATCCCACTCTTGCAGCTCTCCAGCTCCTCCTGGTTTTACCACCTCCCTGATTTTCCTTTTAAAACCCCAAATCCCCAATGAGGAATGACTTTACAAAGCAGGAGGCAAAAAAGAAGGTTTCCCTTGAGGTATGCCAGCCTTCCCAGTATCAGCAGTGAGCTGGGCCCATCCAAGACAGCCCAGATTGTGATGTGAGCCACTAGATTAATTGCCTCCATTTAAGCAACGTTCATTTGGCCATTTGAAAGCCATTTTTTGGGATATATTTCCAACCTCATTGTCAAGAGAGGTTTGAGATGTGATGTGGTGATTTATACAAGCTCCAGCTAGCTAGGGAGTTGGAAACAGTTTTGAACTCCTTTAATTATGCTTAATTACACTGTCTCCTCTGTTTCTTCTGGTAGAGCCTAAGATATGTACAGCCTGGTTTGAACTCAACTCAATGAGGAAATCTGGGACACAAAAAAAACCCCACTGGGAAGTGTTTCTATTGTGAGGTTGTTGTGACAAATTCTACTGCAACTTATTTTGCACCTGGCCAGGCTGGAGAGCTGGGCAGGGAGAGACCAGATGGGGTTCAACAAAAGCCAGTGGAGAGTCTGGCCCCTGGGGAGGAATAACTGCTGGAATCAGGACAGGTTGGGGGGGAGCTGCTGGAGAGGAGCTCTGTGGAGAAGGACCTGGGGGTGCTGGGGGGTGACAGGGTGGCCATGAGCCAGCAGTGTGCCCTGGGGCTGAGAGAGACAATGGGATCCTGGGGGCATCAGGAGGAGTGTGGGCAGCAGGTGACAGGAGGGGATCCTCCCCCTCTGCTCTGCCCTGCTCAGGCCCCACCTGGAGCATTGTGTCCAGTGCTGGGCTCCCTGGGATCAAACAGCCAGGGATCTCCTGGAGAGAGTCCAGAGGAGGCTGAGGAGATGCTGAAGGGCCTGGAGCATCTCCCCTGGGAGGAAAGGAGTGGGTGCCCCATCATCCCTGGGGGTGTTCAAGGACAGATTGGATGGGGCCCTGGGCAACCTTGACTAATGATAAATTCAGCTGCTTCATCACATCCTTAATCCTGGGGATTTTTTGGTGGAGGGAAGGTCACCAGCAAGAATCAGGACTGAAAGGGCAGCCTGGGGGGGAAATAATCCTGCTGTTATTGGCTGCTGTTTATTCAAGGGGACTTTCAAGAGGAGGCAAGACTCCAGCAAGACTCAAAGAAAAGATGTTCTGCTGTGCCATGGATTGAATGAAGCTTTTGGGTTTTCCCCTGAGAAGCCAGCACCCCAAACCATCACCAACTGAGGAAGAAACCATGCCTTTTTTCCCCAATATTTGCCCCAATTTAAGGTGGCATCTCCATTTTCAGTCATCAAATAATTCTCTTTCCTCCTTTAGGAGGAAAGTTGCAGCCCAAGAAGGGGCGTTTTATTTGCTTTGTCACCTGCTGGGTGCCTACAGTTTTGGCACAGATCAAGCAACATTTGTCACACTGTCAAGCCCTAATTTTAGCAATCAGGGTTGACTAAAGGACTGTGAGACCCCTGGCTTCACATACATCTTATTTTAAGCTCTGCACTTGGGTTATTTTTAGCTGCTGACCATTTCTCCACATCCTCCCCATGTGCCAAAATTTTGCAGGGATAGCAGCTCATCTTTGAGGGTAGAGCTGTGTTTTCCCTCTAAGCTGGCCATGGCTCATGAAAACATGCTTTCCACACTTGAGTTTTAAAGTAAGATCCACACACACACACACACAGAGGCTGATTTCTAAAGAACCAGAGAAAACCACAGCAAAACCAGTATAATTCCTCCTTAAATACTTCCCACATGGAGAGAAGGGATGGCTCAGGTGTACCAGAAAAGAACAGAAATTCCATCCATGTTGAGGTTATGACTTGCCACATCCCAGCTAATTAATACAAAAGAATTGTGGGCTTAATCATTATTAATAATACCTCATTAAGATCAAGTAAAGCAGCCTTACCTTTAGGGGGAGGGCACGGGGAGCCGCTGCCCTGCGAGCGTCCTCCCGTCTCCCCAAAGCCCAAATTTTCTGGGTAGGGATCAAAACCTAGGGAAGTAAAGGATGAAATAGTTGGAATGTGGGAAAAGGAAGGATGAGGTGGGAAGGGAAAATATCAAGCACAAGGATGGAGCTCTCTGTGCTAGGAAAGGCCTTTAGGTGGGGTCAGAGAAGGAGATGCATGCTTAATACGACACCTATTTTGTTGCAGGAGAGTGGGGAAAATAGGAGGGATCAAGTACAACTTAGGTGGGAATATCCCCTTGGAGGTGACTATTGTTTCCAGTGCTGGGAGGGGTGGGTGACACCCAGGACACTGAGCTGCCATCCAGAGCCCTGGCCAGGCTGGAGAGCTGGGCAGGGAGAGACCAGATGGGGTTCAACAAAAGCCAGTGGAGAGTCTGGCCCCTGGGGAGGAATAACTGCTGGAATCAGGACAGGCTGGGGGGGAGCTGCTGGAGAGGAGCTCTGTGGAGAAGGACCTGGGGGTGCTGGTGGGTGACAGGGTGGCCATGAGCCAGCAGTGTGCCCTGGGGCTGAGAGAGACAATGGGATCCTGGGGGCATCAGGAGGAGTGTAGGCAGCAGGTGACAGGAGGGGATCCTCCCCCTCTGCTCTGCCCTGCTCAGGCCCCACCTGGAGCATTGTGTCCAGTGCTGGGCTCCCTGGGATCAAACAGCCAGGGATCTCCTGGAGAGAGTCCAGAGGAGGCTACGAAGGGGATGAAGGGCCTGGAGCATCTCCCCTGGGAGGAAAGGCTGGGTGAGCTGGGGCTGTTCAGCCTGGAGAGAAGCAGCCTGAGAGGGGATCTGATCAATGGGGATCAATAGCTGAAGGGTGGGACACAGGGGGCCATGGGCAGCCTCTTCTCAGTGTCTGTGGGGACAGGACAAGGGGTGATGGCCTCAAGTTGGAGCACAGGGAGTTCCCCCCCAACCTGGGGAAGAACTTTTCCCCAGTGAGGGTGAGGGAGCCCTGGGACAGGCTGCCCAGGGGGTGTGGAGTCTCCTTCTCTGGAGAGATTCCAGCCCCATCTGGATGTCTCCCTGTGTGCCCTGTCCTAGGGACCCTGCTTTGGCAGGGGTGGGCACCCCATGGGCTCTGGGGGCCCCTTCCCACCCCTGTGAGTCTGTGATTCTGGGAAAGTAGGGATGGTAACTGAGCTAGATCAGGCCTTTCCTGAGTTTTAGCCCAGGGAAGGTTGAAACATCTACAAGAAGAAATCAGATCTGTAAGAGTCGAACCGAGACATGTGCAGGCAATGAGGGTGCGCTCGCCGCCAGTCTACCCGCAAAGGATGATGGGCAACACGATCCTCTCCTGTCCTTTGCAGCTCCTGCAGGGCAGTCAGTCTCTGGCACAGGGTCTCACTGAGGGTTAGCTGTACAGCCTGGGTCTGAGCAAGAGAGAAAGAAAAGGAAAAAGCTATGAAATAGGATGGCCAACTGGTTGTGCCCACATTTCGCACCGGCTGTTGCTGTCCCCCTTGTTTCATCAGCATCTTTGCTGGTGTGTAAAGCTGCTTCTCCACTCAGGCAGCATGAATGATGGGAGAGCCATTAGCTCAGAAAACAAGGGAGCTTTCAGCCCTTGTTTATCAAGGAGATAGTCCTCACAGAAGGGAGAGGTGATGTTGCATCTACCAAGGAGCTGGCCTTTACGGAGGCTGAGCTTGGGATTCCTAGACCCATCTAGAGGGAGGATTCCTAGACCCATCTAGAGGTAGTATTTCTAGATCCATCTATAGGGAGGATTTCTAGACCCACCTAGAGGGAGACTGCCTAGATCCATCTAGAGGGAGGTTTTCTAGACCCATCTAGAGGGAGGTTTTCTAGATCCATCTAGAGTGAAGATTTCTAGACCCATCTAGAGGGAGGATTTCCAAACCCTCTAGATGGAGAATTTCTAGATCCATCTATAGGGAGGTTTCCTAGATCCACCTAGAGAGAGGATTTCTAGACCCACATAGGGGGAGGATTCCTAGGCCCACCTAGAGGGAAGACTTCTAGACCCATCTAGAGGGAGGATTTCCAAACCCTCTAGAGGGAGAATTTCTAGATCCATCTATAGGGAGGGTTTCTAGACCCACCTAGAGGGAGACTGTCTAGATCCATCTAGAGGGAGGTTTTCTAGACCCACCTAGAGGGAGAATTTCTAGATCCATCTACAGGGAGGTTTCCTAGATCCACCTAGAGAGAGGATTTCTAGACCCATCTAGGGGGAGGATTCCTAGACCCATGTAGAGGGAAGATTTCCAAACCCTCTAGAGGGAGGATTTCTAGATCCATCTATAGGGAGGTTTCCTAGATCCACCTAGAGGGAGGATTTCTAGACCCATCTAGAGGGAGGATTTCTAGACTCACCTAGAGGGAAGATCTCTAGACCCATTTAGAGGGAGGGTTTCTAGACCAATCTAGAGGGAGGGTTTCGTGACCCATCTAGAGGGAGGATTCCTAGACCCATCAAGAGGGAGGATTTCTAGACCCATCTAGAGGGAATATTTCTAGACCCTTCTAGAGGGAGGATTACTAGACCCACCTAGAGGGAGGATTTCTAGATCCACCGGGGGGGTGGGGGGATGGGTGGGATTTCTAGACCCTTCTAGAGGGAGGATTTCTAGACCCATCAAGAGGGAAGATTTCTAGACCCTTCTAGAGGGAGGATTTCTAGACCCATCAAGAGGGAAGATTTCTAGATCCATCTAGAGGGAGGATTTCTAGACCCATCTAAGCAGATCCAGTGGATAAATGAAGATGATCTGAGCAAGGATCAGCATGGCCACGGCGTGTTTTGGGTTTGACAGCAAAAAAAGGGAAGAAAAGAGAAACTTCCCCAGGTCTCTGAATATACATAGGCTCTAGTGAGCCCCTCAGAAGCAGCTGATAAATGTCCCTTGATACACATCACCTCCAGATATTACCTCTATCTTAGGTGATAAACATCCTCCAAGATCTCTGATATATGTCTGAAATATCTACCTTGATATATATCACTGGTAGAAGGCTCCTCAGATCTCCAGTATCTGTCAGATATATGTCCCTTGATACCCATAATCTTAGTCAAGCTCCTCAGATCTTCAGGTATATCTCCCTTGATATAAATCATCACTAGACAGCTCCTAACCAACATATATCTGACATACACATCTCTGATATATATCACAAGACCGAAGCACCTCAAATCACCATTATATATATATACATCTAATCCATCTCCCATGATATACACCACCTCTAGGGAGCTTCTCAGATCTTCTATATACATCTGATATATGTCCCTTGATACACATCACCTCTGGAGAGCTCCTCAGTTCCACAGTATTCATCTGATGCATCTAACCACAATTCACACCACCTCCAGAGAGCTTCCCAGTTCTCCAAGGTGCTCTGAAGGACACCTCTCTGCTGTATATCACCTACAGAGAGCAGGTGAAGCCACATGGGAGATCACAGAATCACAGAATCACAGGGGATGGAAGGGACCTCAAGAGATCATTGGGTCCAACCCCCCCTGCCAAAGCAGCTCCCCAGCTCATACTGCACAGATAGGCATCCAGATGGGGCTGGAATCTCTCCAGAGAAGGAGACTCCACACCCCCTGGGCAGCCTGTCCCAGGGCTCCCTCAACCTCACTGGCGAGAAGTTCTTCCCCAGGTTGGGGGGGAACTCCCTGTGCTCCAATTTGCAGCCATTGCCCCTTGTCCTGTCCCCACAGACACTGAAAAGGGGCTGGCCAATTGCCCCTGCATCCCATACTTAAGATAACTGTAAACACCAATTAGGTCCCCCCTCAGGCTGCTTCTCTCCAGGCTGAACAGCCCCAGCTCACCCAGCCTTTCCTCCCAGGGGAGATGCTCCAGACCCTTCATCCCCTTCATAGCCTCCTCTGGACTCTCTCCAGGAGATCCCTGGCTGTTTGATCCCAGGGAGCCCAGCACTGGACACAATGCTCCAGCTGGGGCCTGAGCAGGGCAGAGCAGAGGGGGAGGATCCCCTCCTGTCACCTGCTGCCCACACTCCTCCTGATGCCCCCAGGATCCCATTGTCTCTCTCAGACCCAGGGCACACTGCTGGCTCATGGCCACCCTGTCACCCCCCAGCACCCCCAGGTCCTTCTCCACAGAGCTCCTCTCCAGCAGCTCCCCCCCAGCCTGTCCTGATTCCAGCAGTTATTCCTCCCCAGGGGACAGACTCTCCACTGGCTTTTGTTGAACCCCATCTGGTCTCTCCCTGCCCAGCTCTCCAGCCTGGCCAGGGCTCTGGATGGCAGCTCAGTGTCCTGTGTGTCACCCACCCCTCCCAGCTCTGGGTCACTGGCACTTGCTGAGGGTGGGTGCTGTTCCCTCAGCAAGGTCAGTGAAGATATTGAACAGGACTGGACCCAACACTGAGCCCTGGGGAACCCACTGGTCACAGGTCTCCAGCCAGACTCTGCTCCACTGATCCCCACCCTCTGAGCTCACACAGCCAGTTCTCACCCCACCTCACTGTCCCCTCATCTATCCCATGCTCTCTCAGCTTTGCTATCAGGATCTCATGGGAGACAGGATCAAAAGCCTTGCTGAAGTCAAGGAAGATGACATCTACTGTTCTCCCTCCATCCACCCAGCCAGATCTATGAGAACAATGTCCCCTGGTTTTAATTCCACCACAAAAACTCTTGTAATAACAGCTGGAACATTTTTTGGCTCTCACAGCCTGCATCTGTCATAGAACCATAGAATCATAGAATGGCATGGGTTGGGAGGGATCCCAAGGGTCACAGAGCTCCAACCCCCCTGCCACAGGCAGGGACACCAACCTCCAGGCCTGGAGCTACACAAGGTTGCCCAGGGCCCCAGCCAACCTGGCCTTGAACACCCCCAGGTGTTAGGGCAGACAGCAGGCCTGCTGGTGGCCTAGCTCTCCTCTCCCAGGATTTAGGCCCTGACAATATTCTTCTGTTCCCATGAGACAGAAGAAGTTCCTCATGCTGAGAGGATCTTAATAACCACATTCTCAAAACACAGCAGCCTTTTCATAGGGGTACAGGCTGCCCTAAGCCAAGAAGCAGTTATGGGAAAGGATTTGGGAGTAAAGGAACATGTCAGGAACCACCCATAACAAGAGGGTCAAACGAGCAGGTGTGGGGATACTTTTAGGCCTTAAATGTAAACTAAGGATGTTTAGCTATAAGCCTACGAAGAGAGGCTGAGGGAGCTGGGCTGGCTCAGCCTGGAGAAGAGAAGGCTGTGGGGGGACCTCATTGCAGCCTGCCAGTGCCTGAAGGGAGCAGAGGAACAGGAGGGGAATCAGCTTGTTCAAGGGCAGAGACTGGCAGGACAAGGGGGATGGAGTGAAGCTGAAGGGCCAACCAAGAGGCTCCAGATCCCCACTTGGAGGCAGCAAAGATGCTCTGGGCTCTGGGCAGCAGTTCAGCAGCCTCCAGAGTGTCCACATCCATCTCTTGAAGCCTCTCAAGTGACAGGGGCTCTGGCCTCCAAGGGCTCTGGGTGGCACAGAGCAACACCCACCCCCATGGTGTCAGCTTGTTCAAGGGCAGAGACTGGCAGGACAAGGGGGCTGGAGTGAAGCTGGAGGAGGGAAGGGGGAGAGGAGAGATTGGGGGGAAGTTCTGTGCAGAGAGAGTGGGGAGGGGCTGGAACAGGCTGCCCAGAGAGGGGGTGGGTGCCCCATCGTGTCTGGGGGTGTTCAAGGCCAGGTTGGCTGGGGCCCTGGGCAACCTTGTGTAGCTCCAGGCCTGAGGTTGGTGTCCCTGCCTGTGGCAGGGGGTTGGAGCTCTGTGACCCTTGGGGTCCCTTCCAACCCAGCCCAGACTGGGATTCTCTGATTCTATAAAGAGCAATATGGCATTTTCATCCTTCTCCTTGAAGTTGAACCCAGTATCTTCATCCTTCTACTTGAGTTGTAGATGCACTAACCCCAGCCTTGCTCAGAGAGAGTGAAAAGCTTTCAGATGTGCTCACACACAGGCAAATTTTAGGTATTTCTGTGAAAACAAAGCCCTGTTTTACCACAAAACACAGTCCAAGGGAGGTGAGTCCATCAGTGCAGTCCCACTACAGGCAATTAACACTATCCAAAGGGTACAGGTATGGAAATACCAGTCACAGAACACACACACACACGTGTGCAAATCTGGGTCTGGGGAACAAAAGCAGCTTCACTCCACCCTGGAGCTAAATAATAGGAGGATGAAGTGCCCTGCAGAAGCAGCACCACACTGTTCAGCTTTGGGTGAGATGGGAGGAAAATCCAGCCCCCACAAGGTCTGAACAGTGGGATTAATAGCACATCAATTTTAATGCAGGGTGGGGTGTGGGGTGGGCTTTATTTTTCCTCTTTTTTTTTTCTTTTTTTCCTTCTTTTTCTGCTTCACAAACAGCAAAGTGAATGTTTGAGCATCTCAGCAGGGGGTTAATGAGGACTCTGATTAGTTATTCAGATTTGCTAGTGCTGCCTCCATCCATCCTGGGGTGGATGGGGGGAATAGAAGGGAAAAGGGTTTGTTTAGGAAAGGCTCTTAAAGACATCCTGCTTGGGTTTCACAGCTCAGGTGGCTGCAAGTTTTGGGGGGGGTTATGTTGCAGGGGTTCTCAAAATTGAAATCCTAGGGCCAGTATTGGGGCAAAAAAGGACATTTTCCCACCACCTGAGGGAGGATGTGAAAAGCTATTGCATGTTGAGCTATGCTGATTCCTAGAAAGGCTCAAGGGAAGATATTTGGATTTGTGGTTTGGGTTTTAGGGGGAGGGGGTTTCCCCATAAAAAGCAAATTTTGGGATGCTTTTCATTAAATCTACATGCAATTATAGTCAGAGGGAAATAACCAAAACTGATGGATGCAAAGACAAACAGATGCAAGGGATGCACAGATCAGCAAGGACACACAGATCTGCAGGGATACAGAGATACAGGGACACAAGGATGGAAGGAGGGATGATGGAGCATCACATAAGCAACCACTGGGCTGCAAAAAATGCAATGTATTACACTGTTGCAGTATTTTATGCAGCATCCCATCAAAGTCTAACAGTGTGTTTTATGTGCTTGTCCAAAAGCAAGGAGCTCACCGCTTTGTTCTTTGGCCCAGAAATATTTTAAGCAGGCTGAGCTCACCCATTACTGGAGTGTTTTGGGGGTTTTATTTCTAGATTTAGGCTTCTGTTCTTCACCTGAATCAAAATTTTTTTAAAAAAGAGGAGAAAAAGGAAAAAAAATAGGCAACATGAGGAAACAGAGGGCAGGCACCTTAAATGATGCTGCAAAAAAGGTTTAAAGGATCATAGAATCGTAGAATCCCAGGGGTTGGAAGGGACCTCAAGAGCTCATTGGGTCCAACCCCCTGCCAAAGCATCTCCCCAGCTCATACTGCACAGATAGACATCCAGATGGGGCTGGAATCTCTCCAGAGAAGGAGACTCCACACCCCCTGGGCAGCCTGTCCCAGGGCTCCCTCACCCTCACTGGGGAAAAGTTCTTCCCCAGGTTGGGGGGGAACTCCCTGTGCTCCAACTTGAGGCCATCAGCCCTTGTCCTGTCCCCACAGACACTGAGAAGAGGCTGCCCATGGCCCCCTGTGTCCCAGCCTTCAGCTATTGATCCCCATTGATCAGATCCCCTCTCAGGCTGCTTCTCCCCAGGCTGAACAGCCCCAGCTCACCCAGCCTTTCCTCCCAGGGGAGATGCTCCAGGCCCTTCATCCCCTTCATAGCCTCCTCTGGACTCTCTCCAGGAGATCCCTGGCTGTTTGATCCCAGGGAGCCCAGCACTGGACACAATGCTCCAGGTGGGGCCTGAGCAGGGCAGAGCAGAGGGGGAGGATCCCCTCCTGTCACCTGCTGCCCACACTCCTCCTGATGCCCCCACGATCCCATTGTCTCTCTCAGCCCCAGGGCACACTGCTGGCTCATGGCCACCCTGTCACCCCCCAGCACCCCCAGCTCCTTCTCCACAGAGCTCCTCTCCAGCAGCTCCCCCCCAGCCTGTCCTGATTCCAGCAGTTATTCCTCCCCAGGGGACAGACTCTCCACTGGCTTTTGTTGAACCCCATCTGGTCTCTCCCTGCCCAGCTCTCCAGCCTGGCCAGGGCTCTGGATGGCAGCTCAGTGTCCTGGGTGTCACCCACCCCTCCCAGCTCTGCATCATTGGCACTTGCTGAGGGTGGGTGCTGTTCCCTCAGCAAGGTCAGTGAAGATATTGAACAGGACTGTACCCAACACTGAGCCCTGGGGAACCCACTGGTCACAGGTCTCCAGCCAGACTCTGCTCCACTGATCCCCACCCTCTGAGCTCACACAGCCAGTTCTCACCCCACCTCACTGTCCCCTCACCTATCCCATGCTCTCTCAGCTTTGCTATCAGGGTGTCATGGGAGACAGGATCAAAAGCCTTCCTGAAAATTTTTTTTTCTAAGGAAAGAACACACAGAACAGGGATGGCAACT
Organism: Laterallus jamaicensis coturniculus; assembly: GCA_022605575.1. NCBI lineage: Eukaryota > Metazoa > Chordata > Aves > Gruiformes > Rallidae > Laterallus > Laterallus jamaicensis. The sequence goes on from JAKCOX010000213.1 coordinate 285,805, forward strand.
TAAAAAACAAAAATAACCCATGTTGAGAATCCAGACTTGTAAAAAAATAATTATTTGTGTTCTTTCTTTCTCAGCTCTTCTATCTAGCAGCAAATGGGGGAAAAAAATAGAGAAGGGAAAAAGATGAAAGACCAGAAAAGGATAAAGCTTGAAAGATTCCTTTTTTCTATTGGAGAGTGTGAATATTTTGAAACAAAATGTAAATTATTATTAAAAAAAATAAAAAACCCAGTGTGTTGGGGAGAAACTATACCTGAGCCCAACTGCAGGTATTGGGTTGCCCAGCAGTGAAAAGGCCAGATGATATTTTCTTGCCTCTAAAATAAAGCCAAAAGGTGAAGATTTCTGATTTCTTCTTTGTGTCCTATCATCCCTCTCTGCTCTGCCCTCCCCCAGCTGGATCCTGTGTCCAGGGCTGGGGCCCCAGGACAAGAGAGATGTGGGGCTGTTGGAGAGGGGTCAGAGGAGCCAGGGAGGGGATCAGAGGGCTGGAGAGAGGCTGAGGGAGCTGGGCTGGCTCAGCCTGGAGAAGAGAAGGCTGTGGGGGGACCTCATTGCAGCCTGCCAGTGCCTGAAGGGAGCAGAGGAACAGGAGGGGAATCAGCTTGTTCAAGGGCAGAGACTGGCAGGACAAGGGGGCTGGAGTGAAGCTGAAGGGCCAACACAAGAGGCTCCAGATCCCCACTTGGAGGCAGCAAAGATGCTCTGGGCTCTGGGCAGCAGTTCAGCAGCCTCCAGAGTGTCCACATCCATCTCTTGAAGCCTCTCAAGTGACAGGGGCTCTGGCCTCCAAGGGCTCTGGGTGGCACAGAGCAACACCCACCCCCATGGTGTCAGCTTGTTCAAGGGCAGAGACTGGCAGGACAAGGGGGCTGGAGTGAAGCTGGAGGAGGGAAGGGGGAGAGGAGAGACTGGGGGGAAGTTCTGTGCAGAGAGAGTGGGGAGGGGCTGGAACAGGCTGCCCAGAGAGGGGGTGGGTGCCCCATCGTGTCTGGGGGTGTTCAAGGCCCAGCTGGATGGGGCCCTGGGCAACCTTGTGTAGCTCCAGGCCTGAGGTTGGTGTCCCTGCCTGTGGCACGGGGGTTGGAGCTCTGTGACCCTTGGGGTCCCTCCCAACCCATGCCATTCTATGATTCTATGATCCCCCCTCCTCCTGTAGCTATGTGCTAAGTGGGTGCATCACTCATTGATGAAGGTTCTTGCCAAGATCTGACACATGCCTTTGCCACCAGAAAGGAGAGATTCCCCCTCAAAAAACCCTCACCCAACTTAAATCACTTGAGATAACTTGGGTGTTATCTTAAGCTTGCAAATTGCTTGTTTGCTCTTCCAGCTGGAGCTGTTAATTCAGAACAATTAACATGCCATTTAAAAGGGAGAGGGAGCATATGGAAGGTGGTTCCAGGGAAAAGAGCTTGTTTGGGATGGAGAGCCCCAATCTTTGCAAGAATCAGATGGATAACTCCAGTTTGTTTTGAGATCCTGGCAGGTATTGTGGGTGTAACATGAACACCAGGGAGTTTATCCCACCAAAGGCCTGTTCAAGGCTTAGTTGGGTGATGTTCAAAGCAAAAGCCAACTGGGTCTCTAGACCCAACTGGTGTTGACCTCTGGGATGAATTCATTGTTGTGAGAGTGCTGTTGCTGTGCTGGCCATGCTTCAAATATTTCTTCCTGATGGAGAAATAATGAATCCTAAAATGATTCATAAACTAATGCCTAGTTTTCTTGATGAGCTGCCTTTGCAGTGCCACATCATTCCACTCTGGCTCCACATCTGGAGCATCTCCCCTGGGAGGAAAGGCTGGAGAGCTGGACAGGGAGAGACCAGATGGGGTTCAACAAAAGCCAGTGGAGAGTCTGGCCCCTGGGGAGGAATAACTGCTGGAATCAGGACAGGCTGGGGGGGAGCTGCTGGAGAGGAGCTCTGTGGAGAAGGACCTGGGGGTGCTGGGGGGTGACAGGGTGGCCATGAGCCAGCAGTGTGCCCTGGGGCTGAGAGAGACAATGGGATCCTGGGGGCATCAGGAGGAGTGTGGGCAGCAGGTGACAGGAGGGGATCCTCCCCCTCTGCTCTGCCCTGCTCAGGCCCCACCTGGAGCATTGTGTCCAGTGCTGGGCTCCCTGGGATCAAACAGCCAGGGATCTCCTGGAGAGAGCCCAGAGGAGGCTACGAAGGGGATGAAGGGCCTGGAGCATCTCCCCTGGGAGGAAAGGAGTGGGTGCACCATCATCCCTGGGGGTGTTCAAGGCCAGGTTGGATAGGGCCCTGGGCGACCTTGAGTAGCTCCAGGCCTGAGGTTGGTGTCCCTGCCTGTGGCAGGGGGGTTGGAGCTCTGTGACCCTTGGGGTCCCTTCCAACCCAGCCCATCATATGATCCTATGAAAGGCTGGGTGAGCTGGGGCTGTTCAGCCTGGAGAGAAGCAGCCTGAGACGGGATCTGATCAATGGGGATCAATAGCTGAAGGCTGGGACACAGGGGGCCATGGGCAGCCTCTTCTCAGTGTCTGTGGGGACAGGACAAGGGCTGATGGCCTCAAGTTGGAGCACAGGGAGTTCCCCCCCAACCTGGGGAAGAACTTTTCCCCAGTGAGGGTGAGGGAGCCCTGGGACAGGCTGCCCAGGGGGTGTGGAGTCTCCTTCTCTGGAGAGATTCCAGCCCCGTCTGGACACCGACCTGTGTGCCCTGTCCTAGGGACCCTGCTTTGGCAGGGGGTGGCACCCCATGGGCTCTGGAGGCCCCTTCCCACCTCTGTGAATCTGTGATTCTCTGTGATTTTCACCACTTTAAATGCTTTCTAATATCACCCATGGTGTAAGATTGAAGAAGCAAAGTCCATTCCCATCTCTCTACCCTGTCATGACTTGTTTCAAGAAGAACAAGCAGCCCTGGCAGTGAAAAGGACTCTACAGAAATGTTATTTCTCCTGTGTGGGGACATAGAACTGCTTTGGAAATGCAAAAAATAATAATGCTTTCTATGATTGTAACTCCTCTTGCTGCCCCAGCCAAGGTTGAGCTGGGAGTCAATGTCCATTGACCACCAGTAGCTTTCTAAGAGCATCAAGGTTGGGTCCCATCAGATGCCTAGTGTTGTGGGTGGAGTCAGAGTCATAGAATCATAGAATCCCAGCCTGGTCTGGGTTGGGAGGGACCCCAAGGGTCACAGAGCTCCAACCCCCCTGCCACAGTCAGGGACACCAACCTCAGGCCTGGAGCTACACAAGGTTGCCCAGGACCCCATCCAACCTGGCCTTGAACACCCCCAGACACGATGAGGCACCCACCCCCTCTCTGGGCAGCCAAGAAGGGACACAAAGGCAATTTCTTCCTCCAAATGCACTGATGCATCCTTCTCTGGCATCAGGAGGTACCTCCAAAATACACAAGGACATGGGCAACACTGCTGGAACTCCTGCAGCTGTGGATGCCCTGCAGCAGAGCCACTCTACCTGACAACCTCCTGGCTCATGTATAAAGCAACAGGAGAAGGGATAAATCACTCTGGCACCTTCCCTGGGCACAACAACCCTTGATAAGAGACCAAATTCAAGGGCAACAGCCTGACACCACACAATTCCCAGCGTAGCCTGTTCCACAGATTAATCCTTCTTGATGGAGAATTACAATTAGGGCTCCATCTTAAGGAGAGATCAGCAATCAGATACCTTATCAAATGCCACCTCAATTATTCAAATAATCCCTTGGCTCTTTAGATTTGGGTGCTGTTTAGGGCAAGCAGTCCCATTAACGTGCTGACACTTCCCCATCACGTCCAACATCCTCAAGTTCAAGTCTGATTAGAGAATTTGCATTCAATTTCAGGGGTTTATATAGAGATAGATAGATATATATTTCTTTTTTTTTCCCCATCTGGAGTAAATGAAGAATCTAAGTACCTCCCCCCTTTTCCCAAGCCTTAATTACATTTGTGAAATTAAAAAAAAAACCCTCAGATGTGAGACATTTCCAGGCATATTTGTGGCCAGACAAACCTTCTACATTCAACCTGCTCCAACCCTACCTCCTCCTCCTCCTCCTCCTCCTCCTCCTCCAATTTCTCTTCCTTTCCCCCTCCCCAAGCCATGAATCAAAGAAATCACAACAAGAAAACACCCCCAAAAAAAATCCCTTCTAAATGATGAAACAATAGATGATCTTTTGACATTTCCAGCTCTGTTTGCAGGGGAATGAGATAAAATGTAATAAATTCATATACTTCTGTGTGTTTCTTGGCTCCAGCAGCTCCAATTTCCATCTCTTTATGCAGGAGTCCTGGGGAGTAGAAATCCTTGATAATGCCAAACAATTCAACACTTTTATTTTCTCTTTACTCCACACCAGGCCAAAAAAAAAACCCACCCCAGGCTTCAAGCTGCCAGCTGCTGGGAGTGAAACCAGATGCCACATCCCTTTTCCATATGGAAAGAGAAATCCCCCCTCCCCACCACCATCTAGGGGTGTGCACACACTCCCCTCCAACATCACAGCCCTTCAGTACACTGGAGGGGGTTGGGGGGTGCAAAACACACACACCCCCAAGCAAAACCTCTCCCCAACAGCAAAAGAAGAGATTATTGTAAGGGTGTCAAGGGAATTACAGTCAATGTGGTTCAGGTCAGGTTGGTGGTACCATCAGACTTGGAGAACAACAAGGGAAGGTTTGTCCCATGGCACTAAATTGTCCTCCTTTTTAAAATAGAAAAGTAAAGGTGGGCAGTGAAATAAACCACTAAACTTGGGGGGTTTGGGGCAATAAACCATCAAACTTGGATTTTTTGGGGCAATAAACCACTAAACTTGGGGTTTTGGGGCAATAAAAGACCAAACTTGGGGGTTTTGGACAGTGAAATAAAGCATCAAACTTGGCTTTTTTGGGCAGTGAAATAAACTACCAAACCTGGCTTTTTTTGGGTAATAAACCACCAAACCTGGGTTTTTTGAACAATGAAATAAACCACTAAACTTGGCTTTTTTTGGGCAATAAACCACCAAACTTGGCATTTTTGGGAAGTGAAATACACCACCAAACTTGGTATTTTGGGCAATAAACCATCAAACTTGGCTTTTTTTGGCAATAAACCACTAAACTTGGGGGTTTTGGGCAATATAAGACCAAACTTGGGGGTTTTGGGCAGTGAAATAAACCACTCAACCTGGGGGTTTTGGGTAACGAAACAAACCACTAAACTGGGGTTTTTTAGGCAGCAAAATAAACCACTAAACTTGGGGGTTTTGGGCAATAAACCACCAAACTTGGGTTTTTTGGGCAATAAACCATCAGACTTGGATTTTTTGGGCATTAAAATAAACCACCAAACTTGGCTTTTTTAGGCAATAAAACGAACCACTAAACTTGGCTCTTTTGGGCAGTGAAATAAACCACCAAACTTGGCTTTTTTGGGTAATGAAATAAACCATAAAGTTGGGTTTTTTGGCCAATAAACCACTAAACTTGGGGGTTTTGAGGCAGCAAAATAAACCCCCAAACTTGGGGTTTTTGGGCAGTGAAAAAAACTACTAAACATTTTTTTGGGGGGGGCAATAAACCACTAAACCTGGGGGTTTTGGGCAATGAAATAAATCACCAAACTTGGGTTTTTTGGATAATGATATAAACCACTAAACTTGGGGGTTTTGGGCACTGAAATAAAACATTAAACTTGGCTTTTTTGGGCAATAAACCACTAAACTTGGGATTTTTTGGCACTAAACCCACCAAACTTGGCTTTTTTGGGCGGTGAAATAAACCACTAAACTTGCCTTTTTTGGGCAATAAACCACTAAACTTGGGGGTTTTGGGCAATGAAACAAACCACTAAACTTGTTTATTTGGGGCAGAGAAATAAACCACTAAACTTGGGGTTTGTTGGGCAGTGAAAAAACCACCAAACGTGGCTTTTTTGGGCAATAAACCACCAAACTTGGGGTTTTTTGGGCAGTGAAATAAACCACCAAACTTGGCTCTTTTGGGCAGTGAAATTAACCACTAAACTTGGGGTTTTGGGGCAGTGAAATTAACCACTAAACTTAGCCTTTTTTGGGCAGCAAAAGAAACCACTAAACCTGGCTTTTTTGGGCAGTGAAATAAACCACTAAACTTGGGGGTTTTTGGCAATAAACCACCAAACTTGGCTTTTTTGGGCAATAAACCACTAAACTTGGCTTTTTTTGGGCAATGATATAAACCACTAAACTGGGTTTTTTTAGGCAGCAAAATAAACCACTAAACTTGGGGGTTGTTGGGCAATAAAAAACCCACCAAACTTGGCTTTTTTGGGCAATAAACTAACAGACTTGGCTTTTTTGGGCAATAAAACAACCAAACCTGGCTTTTTGGGGCAATGAAACAAACCACTAAACTTGTTTATTTTGGGCAGTGAAATAAACCACTAAACTTGGGGGTTTTGGGCAAAAAAACACCAAACTTGGGGTTTTTTTGACAGTGAAATTAACCACCAAACTTGGGGGTTTTGGGAAATTAAATAAACCACTAAACTTGGGTTTTTTGGGCAATAAATCACCAATCTTGGCTTTTTTGGGAAGTGAAATAAACCACCAAACTTGGCTTTTTTGGGCAATAAACTACCAAACTTGGATTTTTTGGGCATTAAAATAAACCATCAGACTTGGCTTTTTTGGGGCCATAAACCACCAAACTTGGGTTTTTTGGGCTATGAAACAATCCACTAAACATTTTTTGAAAATAAACCTCCAAACTTGGGGATTTTTGGGCAGTAAACTGCCAAAATTGGCTTTTTTTTGGGCAATAAACCACAAAAGTTGTTTTTTTTTTTGGGCAGTGAAATAAACCACTAAACTTGGGGGTTTTTGGCAATAAACCACCAAACTTGGCTTTTTTGGGCAATAAACCATCAGACTTGGCTTTTTTGGGCATTGAAATAAACCACTGAACTTGGGGATTTTGGCCAATAAACCACTAAACCTGGGGTTTTTAGGCAATAAAATAAACCACCAAACATGGCTATTTTGGGCAATAAACCACTAAACTTGGGGGTTTTTTGGGCAGTGAAATTAACCACTAAACTTGGGGGTTTTTTGGGCAGTGAAATAAAAGAGCAAACTTGGGGTTTTTAGGCAGCAAAATAAACCACTAAATTTGGGAGTTTTGGGAAATGAAATAAACCACTAAACTTGGGGTTTTTTTGGGCAATAAACCACCAAACTTGGCTTTTTTGGGTAATGAAACAAACCACTAAACTTGGGTTTTTTTGGGCAGTGAAATAAACCACTAAACTTGGGGGTTTTGGGCAATAAACCACCAAACGTGGGGGTTTTGGGCAGTGAAATAAACCACTAAACTTGGGGGTTTTGGGTGATAAACCACCAAACTTGGCTTTTTTTGGGCAATAAACCACCAAACTTGGCTTCTTTTGGTTTGGTTTATTGTTTGGTTTGGGGTTGGTTTTTTTAAAATAGCTTTGCAGGAGCTTCCTAAATTCTGTTTCTTTTGGAGAAGATGAGACTTAAAAAGACTGGAACAAATAGGTGGTGGCAAGAAAAGTGTCCAGATCATTAAAGATAATTAAAGGGAAGAGAAAACATGTTCAGATATTCAGCTCTGGCCATTTGAAGAGCAATACTCCATATATCAGGGGTTGGGAAATGCCTGATAAATCTAGTTGGGGAGGAGGGGGGGTGTCAGTGGCAATGAAAACACCAAGGAAATTCAGTTCTCAGTGCTCCCAAAGATTGAATTAAACAACTTAGGTGTGAATTAAGTGTAATGGTAACAACCAACCCCCCCACCCCCCCTTCACCCTCCTCAGTCTGAGGCTCTCAAGGCTGGTAATAAAACACTGGCTAAAAATATTCAGGAAGCCACGCTCTTGTAAAGTGAGACAGGTGAGAGCAGAGCCAAAAATAACTTTTCCCTTTGCTCCCAGCATGCTCCCAGCTCAAGAGACCTTTCTACACTCTGGGGAAGCTGGATTTAATTCTCTACATCCCCCACCCTAAAAGATAAAACCCCTCCCTGCAGAGGGGGGGTGGTAGCAGAGTGGCTGCCCCCAGGCACCACAGCGGGATGTGGACATGAGAGGAAACCCCCTCCAAGCAGGCAGCTCGAGGGTGCCTGTCTGATGGATGTGGTGGTTCCTCATCTTTCCTGGCTTTGTTTTGAGTTATGGTGCTGGAGGAAAGGAGGAAACATCATGTTTTAGCAATGAGGTCCCCAGTGAGGCTCTTGAAAAATTAATTAGTGCCACGCAATGGATTAGGGATGAACAGTGATTGCAGCTTTGAACTGACTACACCACCTTCTGCAGTAACCCTACTGAAGCTTCTCTAGGGTCCTTCCAGCCAACCTGGAACTAATACAGACTCACAGGGGTGGGAAGGGGCCTCCAGAGCCCATGGGGTGCCACCCCCTGCCAAAGCAGGGTCCCTAGGACAGGGCACACAGGTCGGTGTCCAGATGGGGCTGGAATCTCTCCAGAGATGGAGACTCCACACCCCCTGGGCAGCCTGTCCCAGGGCTCCCTCACCCTCACTGGGGAAAAGTTCTTCCTCAGGTTGGGGGGGAACTCCCTGTGCTCCAACTTGAGGCCATCACCCCTTGTCCTGTCCCCACAGACACTGAGAAGAGGCTGCCCATGGCCCCCTGTGTCCCACCCTTCAGCTATTGATCCCCATTGATCAGATCCCCTCTCAGGCTGCTTCTCTCCAGGATGAACAGCCCCAGCTCACCCAGCCTTTCATAGCATCATAGGATGGGCTGGGTTGGGAGGGACCCCAAGGGTCACAAAGCTCCAACCCCCCTGCCACAGGCAGGGACACCAACCTCAGGCCTGGAGCTACACAAGGTTGCCCAGGGCCCCATCCAACCTGGCCTTGAACACCCCCAGGGATGGGGCACCTACTCCTTTCCTCCCAGGGGAGATGCTCCAGGCCCTTCACCCCCTTCATAGCCTCCTCTGGACTCTCTCCAGCAGATCCCTGGCTGTTTGATCCCAGGGAGCCCAGCACTGGACACAATGCTCCAGGTGGGGCCTGAGCAGGGCAGAGCAGAGGGGGAGGATCCCCTCCTGTCACCTGCTGCCCACACTCCTCCTGATGCCCCCAGGATCCCATTGTCTCTCTCAGCCCCAGGGCACACTGCTGGCTCATGGCCACCCTGTCACCCCCCAGCACCCCCAGGTCCTTCTCCACAGAGCTCCTCTCCAGCAGCTCCCCCCAGCCTGTCCTGATTCCAGCAGTTATTCCTCCCCAGGGGCCAGACTCTCCACTGGCTTTTGTTGAACCCCATCTGGTCTCTCCCTGCCCAGCTCTCCAGCCTGGCCAGGGCTCTGGATGGCAGCTCAGTGTCCTGGGTGTCACCCACCCCTCCCAGCTCTGGATCATTGGCACTTGCTGAGGGTGGGTGCTGTTCCCTCAGCAAATACAGACCCTATCCAAGAAATTGTTGCCCATGTCTCCTACCCCACTCAAACACACAGACCAAAGTGTTTTCTGTGGAGCAGAAATTGAAAAAAATTAAGGTCATGTTTGCTGAGTGGGTCAGAAGGAGTAACCTGCTCTGCTCATGAAGCAGGTGCCCATCATCCCAAAACTGTAGTTATGCAATTCCACAAGTCTGGCTAGACCCCTCATAGTTCCCATGCAAGGTAGTTGTTGTGGTATGGAGGAGGTTTTGGCTATGTCCAGGATGGAGGACAGACATTCTCTCTGTATGGATGGAGATCATCCCTGAGTGGAGATTCCCCCAACCCTGAGGATGGAAAACATTCAAGGATGGAGATCTCCCAACTATGAGGACACAGAATCTCTGAGGATGGAGATTCCCCCAAAACCTAGGATTGAGATCTGCTAACCCAAAATCCTCCCTCAATCCCAAGCAAGAAGGACCCCCAAGAAAGGAGATCCCCATAACCCAAAGATGGAGACAGGCTCTGAACGTGCCTCAGCCTCAAGGACAGAGATTCTCCTAACACCAAGATGGGAACCCTCCAACCACAAGGGCAGGGATTCCCCAACTCTGCAGATGGAGATCTCCAAAACCCAAGGATGGAGGCCCTCAAACCTCAAGAATCACAGGATCCCAGACTGGTCTGGGTTGGAAGGGACCCCAAGGGTCACAGAGCTCCAACCCCCCTGCCACAGGCAGGGACACCAACCTCAGGCCTGGAGCTACACAAGGTTGCCCAGGGCCCCAGCCAACCTGGCCTTGAACACCCCCAGACACGATGGGGCACCCACCCCCTCTCTGGGCAGCCTGTTCCAGCCCCTCCCCACTCTCTCTGCAAAGAACATCCCCCTAATATCTAATCTAACCCTTCCCTTCTTTAGTTTTAATCCATGGAGACCCTTCTAACCCCAAATATGGAGATCACCCCAATCCTGAGGATGTAAACCCCCAAAACTCAAGCACCCTCACCACCCTGAAGACAGAGAGTCCCCAGACTCTAAGGATGGAGTTTCCACAGTCTCTAAGCAAGAAGATCCCCCAAACCCAGAATGAAGACCTTCCAAGGAGAGAGAGATCCCCTCCAGCCATGACAATGAAGATCCCCCTCCAAAACTCAAAGATGGAGACCCCAACCTTCCCCAATCCATGAGGACCACCCTCATTAACCACATCCTTCACCCCACACTGCTCTGGGACTTGGGGGGCAGTGATGGCTTGAAACTCCCACCACCAAACAAGCCAACATCCCACTCCTTCAGGCAGTGAGGAAGGCAGCAGGGACTAAGGATCTTTGCCACATCAGCTGCCTTCAAGTGGATGGTGAAAGCAAGGGAAATTTAGCAGGACATCTGGAATATATTCATTTTATGGCATGTTTCATATCCCAGACAGGTACTTTGAAGCAGTTAAGTAGTAGCAAGGCAGCACGTCCCCATGGGTGGGCTGTGGTTTGTGCTTTCAGCCCAAGCCATCCCAGCATGACAAAGGAGCTGGGGAGATGGAGCTGACAGTTTTGTGCCTCTGGGAGTGGGGGGTGGGGGGGGTGAAATCCAGAAAGAAAATTAAAACTCAAAAGGCCAAAAAAGAAAAGAAAAAAAATGAAAAATATCAAGAAACCAAACCCCCCACATCTAAAGTGCTGCTGATCCCCCCCCCCCCCCACATCAGGCTATTAACAGTCCCATCACAAACTGGAAATGACTCAGATAAATGAAATGGCTTAGCAGCTGTGAGGAAAGGCCTTTCTGAAGATTCATTTGTTTGGCAGAAAAGAAATTAGTTGGGAATTTAAAATCTTTTCCAGCAGCTTGATGCAGACGCCCTGCCAAAGCCCACATGTTGCTGCCCCAGGATACAGCCAGCCCCTGAAAGGAAAAGTCCTCAGTGAGCATCCTTAAAGCAGGGGGATGCAGGAAAGCTCCCAAGCATCCTTAAAGCAGCTTGATGCAGGCATGTTCCCAAGCATCCTAAAGCTGGGGGATGCAGGCATGTCCCCAAGCAACCTAGAGTTGGGGGATGCAGGAATGCTCCCAAGCATCCTTAAAGCAGCTTGATGCAGGGATGTTCCCAAGCATCCTAAAGCTGAGGGATGCAGGACTGTTCCCAAGTATCCTGAAGCTGGGTGATGCAGGGATGTTCCCAAGCATCCTTAAAGCAGCTTGATGCAGGCATGTTCTTAAGCATCCTAAAGCTGGGGGATGCAGGGATGTTCCCAAGCATCCTAAAGCAGAGGGATGCAGGGATGTTCCCAAGCATCCTTAAAGCAGCTTGATGCAGGGATGTTCCCAAGCATCCTAAAGCTGAGGGATGCAGGAATGTTCCCAAGCATCCTTAAAGCAGCTTGATGCAGGGATGTTCCCAAGCATCCTTAAAGCAGCTTGATACAGGTATGTTCCCAAGCATCCTTAAAGCTGGGGGATGCAGGCATGTTCCTAAGCATCCTAAAGCTGGGGGATGCAGGGATGTTCCCAAGCATCCTAAAGCTGGGGGATGCAGGGATGTTCCCAAGCATCCTTAAAGCAGCTTGATGCAGGGATGTTCCCAAGCATCCTAAAGCTGAGGGATGCAGGAATGTTCCCAAGCATCCTTAAAGCAGCTTGATGCAGGGATGTTCCCAAGCATCCTTAAAGCAGCTTGATGCAGGGATGTTCCCAAGCATCCTAAAGCTGAGGGATGCAGGAATGTTCCGAAGCATCCTTAAAGCAGCTTGATACAGGTATGTTCCCAAGCATCCTTAAAGCTGGGGGATGCAGGCATGTTCCCAAGCATCCTAAAGCTGGGGGATGCAGGCATGTTCCCGAGCATCCTAAAAGCAGCTTGATGCAGGAATGCTCCCAAGCATCCTAAAGCCGATGGAAGCAGGATGTTCCCAAGCATCCTTAAAGCAGCTTGATGCAGGCATGCTCCCAAGTATCCTAAAGCTGAGGGATGCAGGGATGTTCCCAAGTATCCTAAAGGTGGGAGATGCAGGCATGTTCCCAAGCATCCTTAAAGCTGGGGGATGCAGCTTGATGCAGGCATGTTCCCAAGCATCCTAAAGCTGATGGAAGCAGGTGTGTTCCCAAGCATCCAAAAGCAGAGGGATGCAGGCATGTTCTCAAGCATCCCTAAAGCAGGGGGATGCAGGAATGCTCCCAAGCATGCTAAAGCAGAGGGATGCAGGAATGCTCCCAAGCATCCTAAAGCTGAGGGATGCAGGGATGTTCCCAAGCATCCTAAAGCTGGGGGATGCAGGGATGTTCCCAAGCATCCTTAAAGCAGCTTGATGCAGGCATGTTCCCAAGCATCCTAAAGCTGGGGGATGCAGGAATGTTCCTAAGCATCCTTAAAGCAGCTTGATGCAGGGATGTTCCCAAGCATCCTAAAGCAGCTTGATGCAGGGATGTTCCCAAGCATCCTTAAAGCAGCTTGATGCAGGCATGTTCCCAAAAAGCCTAAAGCTGGGGGATGCAGGAATGCTCCCGAGCATCCTAAAGTTGGGGGATGCAGGGATGTTCCCAAGCATCCTAAAGCTGGGGGATGCAGGAATCCTCCCAAGCATCCTTAAACCAGCTTGATGCAGGCATGTTCCCAAGCATCCTAAAGCTGGGGGATGCAGGGATGCTCCCAAGCATCCTTAAAGCAGCTTGATGCAGGGATGTTCCCAAGCATCCTAAAGCTGAGGGATGCAGGAATGCTCCCAAGCATCCTAAAGGCATCTTGATGCAGGAATGCTCCCAAGCATCCTAAAGCTGGGGGATGCAGGCATGTTCCCAAGCATCCTAAAGCTGGGGATTCATGAATGCTCCCAAGCATCCTTAAAGCAGCCTGATGCAGGCATGTTCCCAAGTATCCTAAAGCAGAGGAATGCAGGGATGTTCCCAACCATCCTTAAAGCAGGGGGATGCAGGCATGTTCCCAAGCATCCTAAAACTGGGGGATGCAGGTATGTTCCCAAGCATCCTAAAACTGGGGGATGCAGGCATGTTCCCAAGCATCCTAAAGCTGGGAGATGCAGGGATGTTCCCAAGCATCCTTAAAGCAGGGGGATGCAGGCATGTCCCCAAGCATCCTAAAACTGGGGCATGCAGGGATGTTCCCAAGCATCCTAAACCTGGGGGATGCAGGGATGTTCCCAAGCATTCTAAAGCTGAGGGATGCAGGCATGTTCCCAAGCATCCTAAAGCAGGGGGATGCATGAATGTTCCCAAGCATCCTAAAAGCAGCTTGATGCAGGCATGCTCACAAGTATCCTAAAGCTGAGGGATGCAGGCATTTTCCCAAGTATCCTAATGCAAGGGGATTCAGGGATGCTCCCAAGCAACCTTAAAGCAGCCTGATGCAGGCATGTTCCCAAGCATCCTTAAAGCTGGAGCTCTTCTCCAGAAGCAGTGAACTGCAGTGATTTGCCCCCCAAAAGCAGCGAACTGCAGTGATTTAACCCCGCATGCACTGAGACACAGTGATCTACCCCCAGAAGAAGTGAGTCTACTGTGATTTACCCCCAGTGAAATGGGATGGTTTCCCCCAGTTGCAGCACACCTCTGTGAGGTACCTGATGGCTCCCCAAAAATTCCATTACCTCCCCACTTTCCTAATGCCTCCAAGCATAGAAACCCTGGGGCCAAGCTGCTCTCACCATGAGGCCATTTCTCAATGGTAACACAAGAAATGGATGTGTTAAACCTCCCCACATTCCAAGGGTTCCCTGGCAAAGCCTGGCCTCCCCATCCACATCCCTTTTAGCTCCTGTAAAATTGAGGAGGGGGGGTTTCCCACCTTCAGCCCCTATTTCATAGGCAGCAGCATCTCAAAAGCCCTTTCAGTGGAAGTTCAGTGGTATAAAAGATGTAAAATACCCCTAAATTATTCACAGGGTGTTTCAATCAAAGCCCCACTATGGGATAAAGAGAAGTGACAGAGACACTGGGATGTCTCCTCATCACTGTTGGGATGGAAAAGCCTTTCTTATCTTTACTGGGGGAGAAGAGAATGGGAGAGAGGATAAAATAAAAGGCTTTTCCCCCATCTATTCAGAGCTGCAGACACACAAGGAGCACCTGGTTTTCCGGTGGATGCAACCAGAGCCAACCCAGTTAGATTTGCCCTTTGGCCATACTAGATTTCCACCAATTTTCCAGGTTGGGAAGAGGAAAATGAAAGTGGAGCAGAGGAAGAGAAAGTACGAAGCAAGAACCCCCCCCCCCCCACATACACACACACCCCAGAAGGGATAAAAGCAAGCCCCCTAAAATGGTGAAAAATTAATAAGAAACTTGGAAGGGATTTTGCATTTCAAATACAGGTTGGCAAAAAAGGGAAAGCAAAACAAAAACCACCCTAAGAAACCCAGAAAAGATCTTTTTTTTCTTCTCATTTTCCCCCCCTCTCTCTGTTTTGCTTCTTGCTGTTTCATTAAGCAGCTAGGTGCTCCCAAGTTAACATTTCAATTCATCCTGTTCCTACTTGAGGAAAAAAAAAAAAAAAACAAACCCCAAAATTCAATGTAAAAATAAACCCCATAAAACCCCAAAGCAAACCCAAGCCAACCCCCAAAAGTAGGACACCAAAAGCCCTGCTCAATCCAAACTCAGCTTGATGCTCACTAATTACCCAGTAATAGTATTTATATGCTGCTGGCACATTTGGAAATGCAGCTCTTAATAACTGAGGTCCACATCAATATTAATGTCCCTGCTTGACTCTCAATACCCAGGGACCAACATGAGATAAAGGAACATCACAGCAAAGTGAAAAGAGGGGCAGAAAATTCATTTTCAACCTCTTTTTTTTTTTTTCCAGTGCTTGGCAGGATTGGGAATGCTTGAGATCAAATGATGGGATCCCCCCTTGGAGTGTGTCAGCAAGAAAAGCAAATATAAATTGTAAGTTCCCATCTCTGGGGCACCACATCTTCCAGTAACAGCAAATTTTTCACCAGCTCAAAGCCTTTCCCACAACTTATCATCTTCCCCATAGGAAGAGCAGGCTGGAAAAGTCCTTTTTTTTTCTTGTTATGGGAAGAGATTTGTAAAACTTCAGGGCTTTCACCCTGACTTGGAGATGACTGGCATCAAATAGTCATCCCCATGAATTTGGTTGCCCATGGAAAACCTCAGGCTTTGGGTTGGTTGAACAAGAAATGCTGCTTGGAATGACCTCCTGGGGAGCATCTTTGTTCCTGGTGATGCTTCGTTCCTTATGGATAAAGGGAGAAGATCCCTCCCCAAATCCATCAGTGCTGTATTGCATGTGAGTATGTGCATAAATATTTGCAGAGATCATAGAATCATAGAATCACAGACCAGTAAAAAGGGGTTGGCTGTGGGGGGACCTCACTGCAGCCTGCCAGGAGCAGAGGAACAGGAGGGGAAGCAGCTTGTTCCAGGGCAGAGACTGGCAGGACAAGGGGGCTGGAGTGAAGCTGAAGGGCCAACACAAGAGGCTCCAGATCCCCACTTGGAGGCAGCAAAGATGCTCTGGGCTCTGGGCAGCAGTTCAGCAGCCTCCAGAGTGTCCACATCCATCTCTTGAAGGCTCTCAAGTGACAGGGGCTCTGGCCTCCAAGGGCTCTGGGTGGCACAGAGCAACACCCACCCCCATGGTGTCAGCTTGTTCAAGGGCAGAGACTGGCAGGACAAGGGGGCTGGAGTGAAGCTGGAGGAGGGAAGGGGGAGAGGAGAGATTGGGGGGAAGTTCTGTGCAGAGAGAGTGGGGAGGGGCTGGGACAGGCTGCCCAGAGAGGGGGTGGGTGCCCCATCGTGTCTGGGGGTGTTCAAGGCCAGGTTGGCTGGGGCCCTGGGCAACCTTGTGAAGCTCCAGGCCTGAGGTTGGTGTACCTGCCTGTGGCAGGGGGGTTGGAGCTCTGTGACCCTTGGGGTCCCTCCCAACCCAGCCCATCCTAAGATTCTATGATTTCCCCCTGTGTCCCACCCTTCAGCTAATGATCCCCAGTGATCAGATCCCCTCTCAGGCTGCTTCTCTCCAGGCTGAACAGCCCCAGCTCACCCAGCCTTTCCTCCCAGGGGAGATGCTCCAGGCCCTTCATCATCTCCTCAGCCTCCTCTGGCCTCTCTCCAGGAGATCCCTGGCTGTTTGATCCCAGGGAGCCCAGCGCTGGACACAATGCTCCAGGTGGGGCCTGAGCAGGGCAGAGCAGAGGGGGAGGATCCCCTCCTGTCACCTGCTGCCCACACTCCTCCTGATGCCCCCAGGATCCCATTGTCTCTCTCAGCCCCAGGGCACACTGCTGGCTCATGGCCACCCTGTCACCCCCCAGCACCCCCACCCAGGTCCTTCTCCACAGAGCTCCTCTCCAGCAGGTCACAGTACAGGTAGCAAACATGCTCCAGTGCCCCTTTGGAATTCCATTTAAAACCACTTTTCTTAACAATTTCTCTGCAGAGACACTTGGCACACCAAGAGCAGTTAGCCAGAGTTTAAAGGGAGTTAATAAACTATTAATAGCCTGCAGTAAGGCTGTGATAGATTTGAGACACGTGTGCTCTGCATGCCTCAGTACAAGGTGTTATAACTGAAGCCTGAGCTTGGTGTGCATGAAAAAAATCATGCAGGTCTGCCATGGAAAATACAGTTCCAGGAAGGCCAACCTGTTTCCAGGGAATTATGCTTATTTTTCAGGATTTTTTTCCAGCAAAATTATATCTGGTAATATGGAAGTATGTGTGGATGTAGCAGCAGGTGACAGGAGGGGATTCTCCCCCTCTGCTCTGCCCTGCTCAGGCCCCAGCTGGAGCATTGTGTCCAGTGCTGGGCTCCCTGGGATCAAACAGCCAGGGATCTCCTGGAGAGAGTCCAGAGGAGGCTACGAAGGGGATGAAGGGCCTGGAGCATCTCCCCTGGGAGGAAAGGAGTGGGTGCCCCATCGTGTCTGGGGGTGTTCAAGGCCAGGTTGGATGGGGCCCTGGGCAACCTTGTGTAGCTCCAGGCCTGAGGTTGGTGTCCCTGCCTGTGGCGGGGGGGTTGGAGCTCTGTGACCCTTGGGGTCCCTTCCAACCCAGCCCATCCTATGATCCTATGAAAGGCTGGGTGAGCTGGGGCTGTTCATCCTGGAGAGAAGCAGCCTGGGAGGGGATCTGATCAATGGGGATCAATAGCTGAAGGGTGGGACACAGGGGGCCATGGGCAGCCTCTTCTCAGTGTCTGTGGGGACAGGACAAGGGGTGATAGCCTCAAGTTGGAGCACAGGGAGTTCCACCCCAACCTGGGGAAGAACTTTTCCCCAGTGAGGGTGAGGGAGCCCTGAGACAGGCTGCCCAGGGGGTGTGGAGTCTCCTTCTCTGGAGAGATTCCAGCCCCGTCTGGACACCGACCTGTGTGCCCTGTCCTAGGGACCCTGCTTTGGCAGGGGGTGGCACCCCATGGGCTCTGAAGGCCCCTTCCCACCCCTATGATTCTGTGTCCAAAACCTGCCTAAAAGACCTACAACAACAACAAAAACCCCACCCATTAAAACCAACCAACCAAAATCAAAGGAGAAACAGACCAAATTAATTCATTGGAAACCAATCCAAGTCAACATGCTGCATGATCAACCTGCTGCTGGTCTACCTACTGCCTGCTCACTGGATATTGCTGGTTTATAGGCACTCAGTGTTGACCCCCATTTTATTTACCATGAAATAGGAGCTGTGAGGATTGGGATAAGTAAAAGTGAAAGTGATTTTGAGGGTCACTGTAGCTTTTCAGCTCTCCATTGAGATTTTATTGGCTGATCTCCTACACAGCTGCTCCCTGCTGAATAGATGCCTCCCACCTCCAATGCCGTTGGCCATCAACCAACATGGGAATAAATACAAGTTTTGGGGTTGTTTTTTCACTTGATGTGGCTAATTTGGGGATTTTTATAGCTGAGGGGGGGAGGAATACACAGTGATTTATTCAAAACTGCAATTAGATGGGGGAAAAAAAAAACCCCAGCCTTCTTTGCCATCTCATCACCACCAAAGTGGGCAGCTGGAGGGGAACCACAATCTAATACCAAGTGGGTCAGGATAATCTAATACCAGAACTGGGGAGGGAAGCAGGAAATACTTGATTTCTTCAGCAATAAATGTTTTTCTTACATTTTTTTTCCTTTTTATTTCCCAAAAACACTAGTTCGGACTAGAGAATCAGAGACTCATAGGATCACAGGGGTTGGAAGGGACCTTGAGAGATCGTGGCGTCCAACCCCCCTGCCAAAGCAGCTCCCCAGCTCATACTGCACAGATAGGCATCCAGATGGGGCTGGAATCTCTCCAGAGAAGGAGACTCCACACCCCCTGGGCAGCCTGTCCCAGGGCTCCCTCACCCTCACTGGGGAAAGGTTCTTCCCCAGGTTGGGGGGGAACTCCCTGTGCTCCAACTTGAGGCCATCACCCCTTGTCCTGTCCCCACAGACACTGAGAAGAGGCTGCCCATGGCCCCCTGTGTCCCACCCTTCAGCTATTGATCCCCATTGATCAGATCCCCTCTCAGGCTGCTTCTCTCCAGGCTGAACAGCCCCAGCTCACCCAGCCTTTCCTCCCAGGGGAGATGCTCCAGGCCCTTCATCCCCTTCGTAGCCTCCTCTGGACTCTCTCCAGGAGATCCCTGGCTGTTTGATCCCAGGGAGCCCAGCACTGGACACAATGCTCCAGGTGGGGCCTGAGCAGGGCAGAGCAGAGGGGGAGGATCCCCTCCTGTCACCTGCTGCCCACACTCCTCCTGATGCCCCCAGGATCCCATTGTCTCTCTCAGCCCCAGGGCACACTGCTGGCTCATGGCCACCCTGTCACCCCCCAGCACCCCCAGGTCCTTCTCCACAGAGCTCCTCTCCAGCAGCTCCCCCCCAGCCTGTCCTGATTCCAGCAGTTATTCCTCCCCAGGGGCCAGACTCTCCACTGGCTTTTGTTGAACCCCATCTGGTCTCTCCCTGCCCAGCTCTCCAGCCTGGCCAGGGCTCTGGATGGCAGCTCAGTGTCCTGTGTGTCACCCACCCCTCCCAGCTCTGCATCATCTTGCTGTGGGTGGGTGCTGTTCCCTCAGCAAGGTTGTCAATGAAGAAGCAACCCATTAAGTTTTGAAATGCCTCAATGAAATTGAATTTTTCTGTTCTTGGTTTGAATCCCCAGCTTCAGTTGGTGCCATTTTCATGCTATTTTAAGTTAAAATGTCAATTGGAAACTAACATTTTTTAAAATGTCAAAACATTTCACGTCTGCAGACAGAGCCAGGGAGACTTATTTTTCTCTTCCATGTGTCCAAACACAAAGTGCTGCTGAAATTTTACCATGAAAAACAAAAAAAAAAAGGGGGGGGGAAATTAAATATTAAGAAGAAAAATCAATATTTTGACTCCTTGCAATGAAAACAAAGTTAAAATAGAATATTTCCTCCAGGATAAAAACCAGATCTTCTGACAAGCTGCAAGAACCAAAATGTAATCTGAACCAAATGTTTGCTACCACAGCCTGTCATAGTGACTTGAGAAGAGAAACAAGCATTTTTATTAGTGGAGGTTCCCTAAACCCTTTTTTTTTGGCCAGATTTTTGCCATATTTCCACCATCTTTCTGTCTCCCAATGGGATAAAAATGAGGGTACACCATCCAGAACCAATCCCAACACACTTATTCCAAAAGCCTGGAAGAATGATGGGTTTTCTTCTCCAGAAAAGACAATATTTGATTCTTTATTTTTAGGGGGGGGTGTCACTGTATTCTGTATTAATTAAACCCTCCTCTTGCCCCCATCAATTTGATTTTCTCTTCTAGAAAATACATCATTTAATTCTTTATTTTGGGAGGGGTGTCACTGTATTCTGTACTAATGAAACCCCCCTCTTACCCCCATCAATTTGGTTTCCTCCCCTAGAAAAGACATAATTTGATTATTTGTTTTGGGATGGTCACTGTATTCTGTACTAATGAAAGTCCCCTCTTCCCCCCATCAATTTGATTTCCTCCTCTAGAAAATACATCATTTAATTCTTTATTTTGGGGGGGGGGGGGGGTCACTGTATTTTGTACTAATGAAATCCCCCTCTTACCCCCATCAATTTGATTTTCTCCTCTAGAAAAAGCAATATTTCACTCTTTATTTTTGGGGGAGGGGGGTGTCACTGTATTCTCTGTACTAATGAAACCCCCCTCTTCCCCCATCAATTTGGTTTTCTCCTCTAGAAAATAAATAATTTAATTCTTTATTTTGGTGGAGGGGGTCACTGTATTTTGTACTAATGAAATCCCCCTCTTCCCCCCATCAATTTCATTTTCTCCTCTAGAAAAGACATAATTTGATTATTTGTTTTGGGGGGGGGTCACTGTATTTTGTACTAATGAAACCCCCCTCTTCCCCCCATTTATTTGATTTTCTCCTCTAGAAAAGACATCATTTGATTCTTTATTTGGGGGGGGGGGGGTGTCAGTGTATTCTCTACTAATGAAACCCTCCTCTTGCCCCCATCAATTTGATTTTCTCCTCTAGAAAAGACATCATTTAATTCTTTATTTTGGGGGGGGGGAGTGTGTGTCTGTGTATTCTCTATTAATGAAACTCCCCCCTTCCCCCCATCAATTTGATTTTCTCCTCTAGAAAAAACATTTGATTCTCTAATTTTTTGTTGAGGGGGTCACTGTATTCTGTACTAATGAAACCCCCCTCTTACCCCATCAATTTGGTTTTCTCCTCTAGAAAATACATCATTTAATTCTTTATTTGGGGGGGGTGTTACTGTATTCTGTTCTAATGAAACCCCCCTCTTACCCCATCAATTTCATTTTCTCCTCTAGAAAAGACAATATTTGACTCTTTATTTTTTGGGGGGGATCACTGTATTCTCTATTAATGAAACCCCCCTCTTCCCCCCATCAATTTGATTTTCTCTTCTAGAAAAGACATCATTTAATTCTTTATTTTGGTGGGGGGGTCACTGTATTTTGTACTAATGAAACCCCCCTCTTACCCCCATCAATTTGGGGGATCCAAAGGGCAAATGGCACTGGGCTTTCTTTTTTTTTTCCTGAGCTTGGGAGGACATACACAGGGGATGGGGCGGGGGGTGGTTATCCAATGTGGGGGGTTTTTTATCCACTAGAAATGTGATTTTACTGTGATCTCGCCTTTTAAATTCCTGCCTTGGCCAAGCTTTGCCAAAAAAAAAAAACAAGAAGAAATTTAAAAAAAGGGAGGGGAGGAAACCCCAATGTCAATCCAAGCTGGTTGCAGTAAAAATAATTTTTTTAAAAAAGGGACTTTTTAGTGATTTTTCTGGTTCCAGGTGTGAGCAAAATAAGGGTGAAAACAGGTGGAGCTGACACTGGGTTGAGAAACAACTTTTTCACCCCAAATCTTGCAGGTCCATCAACCTTGAGAGAGAGTTTCTTGAGTGCCCTCCATCTCCTTTTGAGTTCCCCCCCACCCCATTCCTCCTCCTCAAATTACTCTTCTTCCTCTCTATTTTTACCCTGAGCTGGTACCACAGCCTCCACGCAGGGGAATAAGCAGAATTATCTCATCTCACCACATTTTTCCAGCCTTGCCTGAGGTTTAATTAAAACCAAGTGAAAAACACAGAGGGAGAAGCGCTCAGTTCCGATATCGCCCCGCTACACGTGGTGGTGAAGGAAGGGAGGGAGAGGGGGGAGGAAATAAGGGGGGGGGGGGAACCTTTATTATAGATATTTTAATTTATCAAACCTTCTTGGATATTGCTCCTGTATTTCCTTTTTAAAAATATAGATAATTATTTCTATATAATTATATAGATATTTTTATATATATATATATATATATAGGCATGCATGCACACATGAGTATATATCCAGCTATATCCTACTGGTAGGATACACCATCTCTCTCTCTAAAATATATATAAAAGAACCCTAATCCACTGTAATCTCCTTGAATTACACCTAAACCACCCTCCTTGCAGGTGACCTTTCCACAAAAAGGCTGTTTCTATGCCAACAGCATTGTTTGAGTGAGGCAAAAGGGGAAAGGCAGTGTAATAATCTTTAATTTTCACTTCATTTAGTGTTTTCATGGCTGGCCAAGAGTTGGTTGATGTTAGAAAGTCCCCTCCCCTTCAAGGGAAAAAAAATTAATATATAAAAAGTGAGTGTATCTAGAGTTTGAGGGAGGTAACTTTGACCTAATTTAGATTTTAAGTGTAGTTAGTTTTGGATGAAATTCCCATCCTTTTAGGGGTTAGGAGGAAAATCCAATTGCTTGAAGGTCCTTTTCACCTTAAAAATCTGTACTTCTATCTCCTTCACCCCCTTCACCCTACAAACGTGAGAAAATGGGAATATGTAAAAACAGGAAACCCCCCCAAGTTTTGCCATTTTTTCACTGATTTTTAGGGAATTCCAGCAAGCAGCTTGATTCCAACGTATATATATATAAATACATATATTTTAATATTAATTATTTATTATGTATACTATCTATATTATTAATAAAATAATATATATTATTTTCTTTTCTATTCTATTCTATTCTATTCTATTCTACTCTACTCTTCTATTCTATATTATTATATAATATATAAAATTGTACACTATATAATATACTATATATAATATTATTTTATTCTATATTAATATAATGATAGTATTAAACATTATATTTTTATAATATACCATGTTATATAATATATATTATATTATACATATAATATTTTTATATTTTATATTTTTATATATTTATTGCACATCATATACAATTCATTTTTAATACATTTTAATACATTTTAATATATTTTAATGTAATTTTTATATTTTTCTATTTTCTATATTTTTCTATTTTCTATATTTTAATATATTCTATACTATAATTATATTATTATATATTGCATTATATTTTCTATTCTATTCTATTCTATTCTATTCTATTCTATTATATTATATTATATATTATTATATAATATATAAAATTATATACAATATATAATATATTATATGCCATATTATTTTATTCTATATTAATATAATGATACTATTAGATATATTTTATATTTATAATATACAATGTTATATCATATATATTATACTATGCATATAATATTTTATATGTTTTATATTTGTATATATTTATTGCACATCATATACTATTCATATATATTTTAATACATTTTCATATATTTTAATGTAATTTTATATTTTTTTATAATTTTCTAATTTTTCTATTTTCTATATTTTAATATATTTTATATAGTAATTATATTATTATATATTGCATTATATTTTATATTCTATTCTATTCTATTCTATTCTATTCTATTCTATTCTATTCTATTCTATATTATTGATATATTAATATATTCTATTATTATAAGCATATAGTAATGTAATATATAGTATATAATTATATTATATATGATTATAAATTATATGTCATGATATATAATGTATATTATCTATAAACTGATATATTTTATAATATGATATTGTATAATGTGTTATAATAAAATATATGCTATGTGTTATTTTATATAATATTATCTATTATATATTTCTGTATATATTTATAAACTATATATAAAAAAGTCTATATATATACACACACAATAAAGAGCATTCCCAAACTCTGAGCATTTTAATTCTTTAACACTTCAGATAAATTGCTAAAAAAATGCTACACAGCAAGCCAGAGAGCAACCCCAGATAAGGAGGTGATGAGATTTGGAAGAGTAAAATCTAAAATATAAAAATTAGCTCAATATAAAAGGTTTCCCACAGTTAAAGACTGGTTTAGACCTGGATAATTTTGACTATTGAATATTTGGGATGGTTTTTTACCTTGCTTTTTTTGAATTCCTGGAGTTTCAACTCAGCCCTCAGTGCTACATCCCAACTCAAAGTGTTTAAAAACTGTATGGAGAGAAAGAAAAATGAGATTTTTTTTTTCCAGCATGAATTTTGTTTCTGGGGGTTTTTTGGTGTGTTTTAAAGAATGGCACAAGCATCTGGCTTGCAGCATCCCTCCCCCCTCAAAAAAAATTGCCTTTCTCCTTTTCTTTTTGCTCATTGCAAAGGGGGATGTCACCCAAATCTCTGTATATTATTTATCAGTGGGTGGGGGATGTATTTTTATTTTCCCCCCTGACTTGACCTCCAACCACCTTCATGGGTCTTCAGAGAGAAGATCTTTCCCAATGGCTCCATCTCACAAGGTGCTTGAACCAAGAGGATAAAAATACTGGTTGCTATGGGAACATCAACTCTGAAGTTTGAAAGGACCAAGAATTAAACCTCACACTAATTTCAGGCCTTAACCTCCCATTTCACATCCACATTTTGGGGGGGGGAGGGGTGGTTTAGAACCAAATATCTAACTTTCTAGCAACCCAACCAGAGTTGAACAGATGTTTTCCCACAGCTGGATGCAACCCAAAGACAGAAAAAAAAAAACCTCTTCTATTTAAAAAGAATGAAAAATAAGGATTAATAAAGATTAATCCCAGCATGTGGAATTGCTTCTCACCATCCAGCCTTGGGGCCAGCACCATGTATCAACTCCATGGATGCAAGCCAGTGCTGAGGTGGTGGGAGGTGACCACCCAGAGCTAATAAAATACAAATATTTCCCTATCATCTGGAAAAAAACTACTCATGAGGCTTAATTTTATTTGCTTGAAACACACCACAGTTGCTTAACAAATATTAATTCATACTAATAAGGCCCCAGCATTAACAATGCTCAGCCAGAGCATTCCCTTTTCCAGCGGCATCCATAGCTTCAAACTGGTGGAAAACAACTTTTTGGAGTTGGCATCTCCAAAACTGCTCCAGTAAAAACAGAATCCCAGCATCACCAGGCTGGGAAAGCCCTTTGAGATCATCAAGTCCAACCATTCCCATCCTGTGCTAAAGCAGCTCCCTGAGCACCTCATCTCCCCTCTGTTAAACACAGCCAGGGGCAGGGACTCAGCCCCCTCCCTGGGCAGCCTGGGCCAGGCCCTGACAACTCTGCCAGGGAAGAATTCTCTCCTAACAGCTGCTCTGCCCCTGCCCTGGCACAGCTTGAGCCCATTGCCCCTTGGCCCAGCTCCTGGCCCCTGGCTGAAGAGACCAGCGCCCACCTCTCTGCACCCTCCTGGCAGGGCAGGGGAGGTGGGTGGGGAGAAGGGCTCCCCTCAGCCTCCTCTTCTCCAGGCTCAACACCCCCAGCTCCCTCAGCTGCTCCTCAGAGGATTTGCCCTCCAGCCCCTTCCCCAGCCTGGTTGCCCTTCTCTGGACTCGCTCCAGGACCTCCATGTCCTTCTGATGCTGAGGAGCCCAGAACTGGGCCCAGCACTGGAGATGCAGCCTCCCCAGTGCCCAGCACAGGGGCACAATCCCCTCCCTGGGCCTGCTGGCCACGCTGGCTCTGACACAAGCCAGGATGCCAGTAAAACCAGGCTCAAGGGAAGAGAAATCCTTTTCTATTTTATCATTTGGGAGTGTGAGCAATGGGAGAGGCAGCAGGTCACATAAGAAAAGCTGAATGGTAATAAAAAGATTATGAATTAAGAGGGGACCAAGGGTAATCCTCTGAGAACAGAAAGGTTCCCATCGTTCCACCTGAGTTTCCAAAGGGGAAAAAGAAGAGGGTTTGCAAGGCCAATGGTATCCTGGGCTCCATCAGCAGAGGGGTGGCAGCAGGGCCAGGGAGGGGATTGTCCCTCTCTGCTCTGCCCTCCCCCAGCTGGATCCTGTGTCCAGAGCTGGGGCCCCAGGACAAGAGAGATGTGGGGCTGTTGGAGAGGGGTCAGAGGAGCCAGGGAGGGGATCAGAGGGCTGGAGAGAGGCTGAGGGAGCTGGGCTGGCTCAGCCTGGAGAAGAGAAGGCTGTGGGGGGACCTCATTGCAGCCTGCCAGTGCCTGAAGGGAGCAGAGGTACAGGAGGGGAATCAGCTTTTTGAAAGGATAGACAATGGCAGGACAAAGGGGGATGGATTAAAACTAAAGGAGGGACGGTTTAGGTTAGATATTAGGGGGAAGTTCTTTGCAGAGAGAGTGGGGAGGGGCTGGACCAGGCTGCCCAGAGAGGGGGTGGGTGCCCCATCGTGTCTGGGGGTGTTCAAGGCCAGGTTGGCTGGGGCCCTGGGCAACCTTGTGTAGCTCCAGGCCTGAGGTTGGTGTCCCTGCCTGTGGCAGGGGGGTTGGAGCTCTGGGACCCTTGGGGTCCCTCCCAACCCAGCCCAGGCTGGGATTCTGTGATTCTCTGAATTCATTCCTCACATCAGAAGAAAAAAACCCCGAACTTCAGACTTCCTGGAAGGAATTTGGCAACAGATCCACTCTACACTGGTACCTGAGGAAGGTTTTGTGCTGCGATGGGCCCGCGGGTCCCTCAACGCGACGGAGGCGGGTCCTGCAAGGCGCGACGCGGAACAACCCTGAGCTTAGCCAGGAAGCGTATGTCGGCAGCATGTCGCGATACCCCGCGAGGTGTTTTTTCTGGTGCTGGTTTCTGGGTTCCCCCCTGGGCGCCGCCGCCTGGCGCCGCTGCACGCTGCCACGGCGAGTTTTGCATCATTTTGGGGAGGGGGGAGAGGGGGTTTGGCACCTTCCCGATGCGATAGGCGGTCGCTTGCTTTTTGGTTTGCTTTGTTTTGGTGACTTTGCGTCGCTCCAGATAGTGCTGAATCGGTTAGAGACCTGAGACAGGCTGGAGAGCTGGGCAGGGAGAGTCCAGATGGGGTTCAACAAAAGCCAGTGGAGAGTCTGGCCTCTGGGGAGGAATAACTGCTGGAATCAGGACAGGCTGGGGGGGAGCTGCTGGAGAGGAGCTCTGTGGAGAAGGACCTGGGGGTGCTGGGGGGTGACAGGGTGGCCATGAGCCAGCAGTGTGCCCTGGGGCTGAGAGAGACAATGGGATCCTGGGGGCATCAGGAGGAGTGTGGGCAGCAGGTGACAGGAGGGGATCCTCCCCCTCTGCTCTGCCCTGCTCAGGCCCCACCTGGAGTGTTGTGTCCAGTGCTGGGCTCCCTGGGATCAAACAGCCAGGGATCTCCTGGAGAGAGTCCAGAGGAGGCTACGAAGGGGATGAAGGGCCTAGAGCATCTCCCCTGGGAGGAAAGGCTGGGTGAGCTGGGGCTGTTCAGCCTTGAGAAGAGAAGACTAAGAGGGGACCTAATTAAAGTCTATAATTATCTTAAGCAGGGGATGCAGGGGCAATTGGCCAGCCCCTTTTCAGTTGTCTGTGGGGACAGGACAAGGGGTGATGGCCTCAAGTTGGAGCACAGGGAGTTCCACCCCAACCTGGGGAAGAACACCGACCTGTGTGCCCTGTCCTAGGGACCCTGCTTTGGCAGGGGGTGGCACCCCATGGGCTCTGGAGGCTCCTTCCAACCCATGGGATTCTGTGATTCTCTGTGATTCTATGATTAATCACCTCTATAACACAGTTTAAGAAGTTTCCCACAAAGAATTCCAGCTGCTGCTTTTCAAACCACCCTCAATCCCAGCTGCACAAATCCAGGCAAGACCTGTTGCTTCCATAAATTACTATTTCCACTCTTTTTTGGCTTAAAAAAGCGGGGGGGGGAGGGGGCAGTTTTGAGGAATTTAAGTTCTTTGGAGTAACCAAGCTATAATCCTGCTGCATTTTGAGGGAGGGAAAGTTTTGATTTGGGGCATTTTTTGGAGGTTAGTGGCATGCTCTGCTGGGCACAGAAGCATTTATTTACCCAGGAGAATTTACTTACCCAGGTGATGCTTGCTTTTTGTAGGAATATCCCTCCCTCCCTTCAAAAAAAAATCAGGAATGAGACTCCATGCCCAAAAAAAAGGGTGGGTTTTTTTAGCCCAAATTCCTAACTGGAATGAGGAGACTTGGCTGCTTTAGAACATTTGCAAAGAAGAAGAAATGTAGAAGAAAAAAAGGTGAGGAAAAGCAAAACAAGGAATAAGAAGGGGGAAAAGCCCCCCTCCAAAGAAAAAAAAAGCAAGGAAAAGCCAAAAAAATAAGGCAAAAGGGAAAAAAAAACCCAAGCAGGCAAAATGTGAGCTTGTTGGAATGGTTTGAGGGGGAAAAAAAAGGTTGAAATCAGCTTCACTGAGCTGCTTTCCTGTCGCCCCATAATCCCTCAGTGTCCCCCAGTGGGCTTGTGCAAACAGCATCCGAGCGGCTGGGCTCCGGCCACGCTCCTCTGAGCTGGGATTTTAAATAAATACGTTAAATCTGCTGCTGGCCAAGGGCTGGGAGTGAGGTTGTACCCACACTGGACAGGGATCTGCAGTTTGGGGATGCTGAGAGGTTGATTTGGAGGGGTTGTTGCTCTCCCCCAACCTGAGAAAATAGGATTTTTCTGGGTGGCAGAGGAAGGGGAAAGTCCATTTTTGAGCGTGGCAAATGGATTGTACATGGTATATACAGGATATATGGTATAGCCTGAATGAATTTCTCTGCTTCTGAGCAGCGTGGCTGGAAAATTCAAGGTCTGGGTATGGCAGAGAGAGCAGGGAGAGGTCACAGGGTCACCAGAGTCCATATTACATATATTATATCTTATATATATTACATATCCTATATTATACAGCTTACCTATTATATTCAAATAATATAGTGTACATTATATATTATGTATTATATATTACATGCCTATTGTATCATATATATCTCTCACCTATTATATTATGTATTCTATAATATATTCTATATTATTATGTATTCTATATTCTATATTACTATGTATTCTATATTACTATATTACTACCTATCTGACATATATCTCCTATCTAATCTCCACTGTATAGTGTATGTTATACATTATATATTGTCTACTGCGTATTGTGTATTATATATGTTATATATTAATCCCCCCCATTATAGATCCTATCCTATATGGCACATGTATAAGAACAATAGCCTATATCACTATAAGAACAATAGCCTATATTCCTATGTATGTGCTATACTTGCAGATACATATATTATATATGTATATATATAAAAATATACATATATGTGTATATATATTAATATACATAGATAATATATATGTATGTGCAAGTATAGCACATACATAGGAACAATATCCTATATCATGATACAACCTATGTTATATATAGAATCATAGAATCATGGAATCATAGAATCTATATTAATATACATATATAATAATATTTTATATATATGTATGTACATATATATAATATATATGTATGTGCAAGTATAGCACATACACAGGAACAATACCCTATATAATGATACAACCTATGCTATATATATAAATCATAGAATCTATATTAATATACATATATAATCATATTATATGCATATAAAAATATATATGTATGTGCAAGTATAGCACATACATAGGAACAATATCCTATATCATGATACAACCTATACTATATATATAGAATCATAGAATCATAGAATGGCATGGGTTGGAAGGGAACCCAAGGATCATAGAGCTCCAACCCCCCCCCTTCCCATATATATCACCTATATGAGAAGAATATTCTCTCTTATTTCTACATGTTATAAATATTTTATATAAATGGTACAGTATATGTTATAAAATGATAGTAATAAAGAATAGATATTCTTCTCCTATATGGGAATATACCTAATGTAATGGGAATACCACAGAATGTATTCTATTGTGCACTTTAATACCTGCATCTGTATTGGCTGCTTTAACCATATATGTATTTATTGAATTTATTTATTTATTTATTTATTTATGTATATAGGTGAGCATCATTCTTTTCCCTGGGTCTGGGCTGAGGTGGGGTGTGGGGAGAGGCCTTTTTACAGCAACACCCAAAGAGAGATCACAGAGTTGTAGGGGTTGGAAGGGACCTTGAGAGATAATGGGGTCCAACCCCCTGCCAAAGCAGCTCCCCAGCTCATACTGCACAGATAGGCATCCAGATGGGGCTGGAATCTCTCCAGAGAAGGAGACTCCACACCCCCTGGGCAGCCTGTCCCAGGGCTCCCTCACCCTCACTGGGGAAAAGTTCTTCCCCAGGTTGGGGTGGAACTCCCTGTGCTCCAACTTGAGGCCATCACCCCTTGTCCTGTCCCCACAGACACTGAGAAGAGGCTGCCCATGGCCCCCTGTGTCCCAGCCTTCAGCTATTGATCCCCATTGATCAGATCCCCTCTCAGGCTGCTTCTCTCCAGGCTGAACAGCCCCAGCTCACCCAGCCTTTCATAGGATCATAGGATGGGCTGGGTTGGGAGGGACCCCAAGGGTCACAGAGCTCCAACCCCCCTGCCACAGGCAGGGACACCAACCTCAGGCCTGGAGCTACACAAGGTTGCCTAGGGCCCCATCCAAGGTTGCCCAGGGCCCCATCCAACCTGGCCTTGAACACCCCCAGGGATGATGGGGCACCCATTACTTTCCTCCCAGGGGAGATGCTCCAGGCCCTTCATCCCCTTCGTAGCCTCCTCTGGACTCTCTCCAGGAGATCCCTGGCTGTTTGATCCCAGGGAGCCCAGCACTGGACACAATGCTCCAGCTGGGGCCTGAGCAGGGCAGAGCAGAGGGGGAGGATCCCCTCCTGTCACCTGCTGCCCACACTCCTCCTGATGCCCCCAGGATCCCATTGTCTCTCTCAGCCCCAGGGCACACTGCTGGCTCATGGCCACCCTGTCACCCCCCAGCACCCCCAGGTCCTTCTCCACCCAGGGTGTCACCGCAGGATGGGGGCAGTGAGCTACCAATGACTAAACCCACCTTTCCCCCCTTCCCTAAAACAACCTCAACACTGACTGCATCAGTCCAGGGGTGCTCAAAAATAATTCAGATGCTCCTAAAAGCCAGAAAAAATAAAGAGAATTATTTCCCATACTGACCACCACCCTTCTTTTTCCCACCTCAAGTTTTTCCTAGGATCTCTTTTTCTGCCCTCCCCTCATAAAACTAAAACCACAACCCCAACCCAATAAAATGAAGATGAAAATCTATTCATTAGGATTGATACTGCTCATTAAAACTGGCTGGGTAGGAAGGCAAGAGAGGTAAGGGGTGGGAGGAGAGGGAAGGGGGGGGGGGGAATGCAAATTCTCCTGCATGAAAAGAAGAGATTTCCCTAATCACCCCAATCAAATGCTGGAGCAATTATCTGTGGCCAACCCAATGGGTTAAAATTATCCTCTTCATCTCTGGACACAGTAAGGAGCCCCCTCAAAAAAAAAAAGAAAAAGAAAAAGAAAAAAAAATGTTTCATTTTAATAAAAATGAAATCTGGACCCTGCAGAAACCAGCTTCACTAATGATGTGTTTACACAGAAAAAGACAATTTCTATTTAATGGTGATTACCAGCAAGGAGAAATTAAACTTCCTGGAGTCTCTGGGTTAGAGATAATGGGAAGAGAAGGAAAGTTATTTGAGGGTGTGTAAATCAGGAGAGCTGCTTGTGCTGCTGGCTGGGAGCACACAGCTCCAGCCTCATGGGAAAGAGAGCATGGATCTTCCTACAAGGGCTTTTGTGCTTGTGTGTGCATTTGCAGAGATGCAAATAGGCACCCAAATGCATGTGCAAGCATGGAAATATACAGTCTTCATGGTATGGCATCCTAGTAGGTGACAGGGTGGCCAGGAGCCAGTAGTGTGTCCCCAAGGGATAAGAAGGGATCCTGGGGGGCATCAAGCACCTTGAGGGGCTCAGTTTTCCCACCTTTCCAATCACACTCCTGACCCTATGGCCCATTCCCTCACCCATCACTCATTGCTGACAGCTCAGAACCTTCCAGAACCAGATCTGACCCATCCCAAAGGGACTCTGGGTGTTATTTCCCTGAGATTCCCTCTACCACCCAAGGATCTTCCTGGGGAAATGGGTGGAAATGCTGCAGTGTCAGGGCTCAGTGCTGGGTCCAGTCCTGTTCAATATCTTCACTGACCTTGCTGAGGGAACAGCACCCACCCTCAGCAAGTGCCAATGACCCAGAGCTGGGAGGGGTGGGTGACACCCAGGACACTGAGCTGCCATCCAGAGCCCTGGCCAGGCTGGAGAGCTGGGCAGGGAGAGACCAGATGGGGTTCAACAAAAGCCAGTGGAGAGTCTGGCCCCTGGGGAGGAATAACTGCTGGAATCAGGACAGGCTGGGGGGGAGCTGCTGGAGAGGAGCTCTGTGGAGAAGGACCTGGGGGTGCTGGGGGGGGACAGGGTGGCCATGAGCCAGCAGTGTGCCCTGGGGCTGAGAGAGACAATGGGATCCTGGGGGCATCAGGAGGAGTGTGGGCAGCAGGTGACAGGAGGGGATCCTCCCCCTCTGCTCTGCCCTGCTCAGGCCCCACCTGGAGTGTTGTGTCCAGTGCTGGGCTCCCTGGGATCAAACAGCCAGGGATCTCCTGGAGAGAGTCCAGAGGAGGCTACAGAGGGGATGAAGGGCCTGGAACATCTCCCCTGGGAGGAAAGGAGTGGGTGAGCTGGGGCTGTTCAGCCTGGAGAGAAGCAGCCTGAGAGGGGATCTGATCAATGGGGATCAATGGCTGAAGGCTGGGACACAGGGGGACATGGGCAGCCTCTTCTCAGTGTCTGTGGGGACAGGACAAGGGGTGATGGCCTCAAGTTGGAGCACAGGGAGTTCCCCCCCAACCTGGGGAAGAACTTTTCCCCAGTGAGGGTGAGGGAGCCCTGGGACAGGCTGCCCAGGGGGTGTGGAGTCTCCTTCTCTGGAGAGATTCCAGCCCCATCTGGACACCGACCTGTGTGCCCTGTCCTAGGGACCCTGCTTTGGCAGGGGGTGGCACCCCATGGGCTCTGAAGGCCCCTTCCCACCCCTACACCTCTGTGATACACCTTGCAGCCTAAACCAGGTCCAGCAAGCGCTGCTCCCGATCGCCCCTGGGTGCACTTTTTACTCCCACAACAGGAGGAAGAAAAGCACCAAGCAGGGTCTGATGCTGGGAATTCAGGGTCTGATAGTGGGAATTCAGGGTCTGATGCTGGGAATTCAGGGTTTGATGGTGGGAATTCAGTGTTTGATAATGGGAATTCAGGGTTTGATAGTGGGAATTCAGGGTGTGAAGGTGGGAATTCAGGGTTTGATGGTGGGAATTCAGGGTCTGATGGTGGGAATTCAGGGTTTGATAGGAATTCAGGGTGTGATGGTGGGAATTCAGGGTTTGATGGTGGGAATTCAAGGTTTGATGGTGGGATTTCAGGGTCTGATGCTGGGAATTCAGGGTCTGATAGTGGGCATTCAGGGTTTGATAGTAGGAATTCAGGGTTTGATGGTGGGAATTCAGGGTTTGATGGTGGGATTTCAGGGTTTGATGCTGGGATTTCTGGGTTTGACTCGCCACATTCCTCACACTCATCCTTCCTCTTCATTTCTTTCTTTTTCTTTTTTTTTTCCAGGGCAAAACTTCTCCCCCCTGAGCCCAGCCAAGATCATCTTGTTACTGCTGAAAGGATGAAATAAATTTTGGGGGTTCCTCTTTGTGCCAAGACCGTTCCCATCCCACATCAACCTGTGCAAACCCATCCTGGGGCAAAATCATTCTACTGTCAGGCTTTAATGTCTGCTCCTATATAAAGCTAAGCAAACATCTGCAGAACAAGCCCAGATGTGAGTTGTTCCTTGTTGTTTCCCCCCCCCCCTCTTTCCCCTCCCCAGTTCAGGAATTTCAGCTCCAAGGCACATAATAAGGCAGCTCCTGGGATGGTTTAATGAGGGCAAAATTAAACCTGGTACTGAAGCATAATGAAGAATGGGCTAGCAAAGAGGTCTGCTTAAAAAAAAACCCCAACCAAACACACCCCAAAAAAGAGGTGAAGTCCCCAGGGAGCTGTTGGTTCAGAGGAATGAGAACCACTATGCAGAAATACAACTTAATTATCTTTACAACCCCAGCCAGCACCCAGCTGCTGCAGCTTTCCAGGGACATGGGAGCCAGGAGGTGTGCCCATCACTGAGCTGAAGGCTGGGCATCTTCCAAACAGGGAGGGAAAATCCTTCCATTTATTTTATTTTAGGAGTTTTGCTTGAATTTTTAAAGGGAAATGGTGGGAGGGTGACAGTGGGGATGCTCATTCCTGATTCCTGGCTCATCTGAGCTAAATGCTGCTGGTCAGTTGTTGTATTTTCCACTCTGGTGTTGGGGTTTTTGATCTCATTAGGGCAAGAAAGGCAAAGAATCATAGAATCATAGAATGGCATGGGTTGGGAGGGACCCCAAGGGTCACAGAGCTCCAACCCCCCTGCCACAGGCAGGGACACCAACCTCAGGCCTGGAGCTACACAAGGTTGCCCAGGGCCCCAGCCAACCTGGCCTTGAACACCCCCAGACACGATGGGGCACCCACCCCCTCTCTGGGCAGCCTGTTCCAGCCCCTCCCCACTCTCTCTGCACAGAACTTCCCCCCAATCTCTCCTCTCCCCCTTCCCTCCTCCAGCTTCACTCCAGCCCCCTTGTCCTGCCAGTCTCTGCCCTTGAACAAGCTGATTCCCCTCCTGTTCCTCTGCTCCCTTCAGGCACTGGCAGGCTGCAATGAGGTCCCCCCACAGCCTTCTCTTCTCCAGGCTGAGCCAGCCTAGCTCCCTCAGCCTCCTTCAGCCTCCTTCAGGCTGGGCTCAAGCTGGGACAGGTCTCATCATGCACACATTCCCCCTTCCCTGCATTAATACCAGCCAGGGATTTGCCACCCAGTCCTTCCCAGGAGAAACTCCTGGAGAAAACTGCTGGAAAAGGGTCTGGAGCATCTCCCCTGGAAAGAAAGGCTGGGTGAGCTGGGGCTGTCCAGTCTGGAGAGAAGAAGACTCAGGGGGGATCTGATCAATGGGGATAAATAGCTGAAGGGTGGGACACAGGGGGCCATGGGCAGCCTCTTCTCAGTGTCTGTGGGGACAGGACAAGGGGTGATGATCCAGAGCGGGGAGGGGTGGGTGACACCCAGGACACTGAGCTGCCATCCAGAGCCCTGGCCAGGCTGGAGAGCTGGGCAGGGAGAGACCAGATGGGGTTCAACAAAAGCCAGTGGAGAGTCTGTCCCCTGGGGAGGAATAACTGCTGGAATCAGGACAGGCTGGGGGGGAGCTGCTGGAGAGGAGCTCTGTGGAGAAGGACCTGGGGGTGCTGGGGGGTGACAGGGTGGCCATGAGCCAGCAGTGTGCCCTGGGGCTGAGAGAGACAATGGGATCCTGGGGGCATCAGGAGGAGTGTGGGCAGCAGGTGACAGGAGGGGATCCTCCCCCTCTGCTCTGCCCTGCTCAGGCCCCACCTGGAGCATTGTGTCCAGTGCTGGGCTCCCTGGGATCAAACAGCCAGGGATCTCCTGGAGAGAGTCCAGAGGAGGCTACGAAGGGGATGAAGGGCCTGGAGCATCTCCCCTGGGAGGAAAGGCTGGGTGAGCTGGGGCTGTTCAGCCTGGAGAGAAGCAGCCTGAGAGGGGATCTGATCAATGGGGATCAATAGCTGAAGGCTGGGACACAGGGGGCCATGGGCAGCCTCTTCTCAGTGTCTGTGGGGACAGGACAAGGGGTGATGGCTGCAAGTTGTAGCACAGGGAGTTCCACCCCAACCTGGGGAAGAACTTTTCCCCAGTGAGGGTGAGGGAGCCCTGGGACAGGCTGCCCAGGGGGTGTGGAGTCTCCTTCTCTGGAGAGATTCCAGCCCTGTCTGGACACCGACCTGTGTGCCCTGTCCTAGGGACCCTGCTTTGGCAGGGGTGGGCACCCTATGGGCTCTGAAGGCCCCTTCCCACCCCTGTGACTCTGTGAACAAAGGCAGGAATGGGTGGTAGAGATGCCCAAATTCATCTGTTTACCTGAGGTTCTGGGAAAAGCCAGACACACACTGACTTTCCTATAGAGGATGAGCCCCTTCACTGCTTTTATTGCTGCAGGTAGAGCTCAAGCATCCAGCCCAACCCAACTCCCAGACGGATTTGGGAAGGAGCACTGGGTTTGTGGGAGGAGGCAGCACTGGGGAACATATTTCTCTCTATTTCTTGCTGTATTTGCACACAGAAGCTGGAAATGTCTGAATTTAAAGTGAGGATGCTGGCAGGGATGCTGTCTAGGAGCAAAGCAAAGGTTTAAAATCCAAGCCTGGGGATGGGTAGAATTAAACCAAGATGCCAGCTTGAGTCAAACTGGGAATGCTGGAGATGCCCAATCACAGGAATCACAGGGGTTGGAAGGGGCCTCAAGAGCCCATGGGATCCAACCCCCTGCCAAAGCAGGGTCCCTAGGACAGGGCACACAGGTCGGTGTCCAGATGGGGCTGGAATCTCTCCAGAGAAGGAGACTCCACACCCCCCGGCAGCCTGTCCCAGGGCTCCCTCACCCTCACTGGGGAAAAGTTCTTCCCACATCATGCAGAATCCAATGCCAGGATGCCAGCTAGGCTCATGCCAAGGATACCAGCAAGGACCAAACCAAGCAGGTAAACTTAGGCCAAAGATGCTGAAGAGATGATGCTGCAAAGAATTAAGCTAAGGAGATTAGTTAAAATCAACACAGGGATGCTGGCTAGGACCATAGGTGGGATGCTGAGCAGGATTAACTCCAGGCTGCTGGATTCAAGGTGCTGCTGGTGCTTAACAAACCAAGGCTGCTTGCTAAATCCAAAGCCAGGATGCTAGTGAGGGGTCATGGATGGACTCTGGCCCAGCCTGAGCCAAGGACACTACACAGGAGCAAGCTGAAAGTGATGTAAGGATTGATGTAAGGTAGAATTAACCAATGATGCTGGCTGGGCTTCAGGTAAGGATGATGGCTAAATTCAAACTGAGGATGCTGGTTAAAATCAAATCAAGGCTGAACCAAGGACACACACTAAAATCAACCCAAAGCTGCTGGCTGGGGGGGATTCTGGCTGAAATCAAACCAGGGATGCTGGTTGGGACCATGTAAGGATTGCCCAATACCCAGTTTGTAAACAGGTTTTGGTAATGTCCAGTGCACCATGCAACTCATGGAGGAGGGGGAGGGGGGGGGATAAAAGCAACTCAGCCTTGGATTGCCTTGAGGCCCCATCCCTGCAGAGACAACCCATGACGAGCTGTGATGACAGCTCAAATCTGAGCTGTTCTGTAAGCCCAAGACTAAAAAGGGCAGCGCTGGAGAATCCAAAGAACAAAAACCTGAGGTGAGCCTTGAATTCCTTCAACAAACAATATGTCCCCAGTCCAAATCAAACCACTATTCAGCTGCTTAAAACTAAGAGAAACTGGAGGGTTTCCACTTGGTTTCAACTGGAAACAGACAGTAGAAAGATGCTGTGAGGTACCATGTCCCTCAACGCTGCTGATTTGTGATAAAGGCTTAAGGAAGACTTGCTAACAGGATGAAGTGCCACAGAGGTGACCTCACATAAACAATGCCTCATTGGAACAACTCTGCCTCATTGAAACATCAATTGAGACAGAAGTTTGAGTCTAACACCATATTCTGAGTAATTTACACAGTCTATGTGGACTATGTGCTCTGTGAAAACAAAAGGATTTATCATAGAATCATAGAATGGCAAGGAAGGGACCCCAAGGGTCACAGAGCTCCAACCCCCCTGCCACAGGCAGGGACACCAACCTCAGGCCTGGAGCTACACAAGGTTGCCCAGGGCCCCAGCCAACCTGGCCTTGAACACCCCCAGGGATGGGGCACCCACCCCCTCTCTGGGCAGCCTGTTCCAGGAACTCACCACTCTTTCTGTAAAAAACTTCCCCCAAATATCCAATCTAAACCTTCGCTCCTTTAGCTTTAAACCATCCCCCTTGTCCTGCCAGTCTCTGCCCTTGAACAAGCTGATTCCCCTCCTGTTCCTCTGCTCCCTTCAGGCACTGGCAGGCTGCAATGAGGTCCCCCCACAGCCTTCTCTTCTCCAGGCTGAGCCAGCCCAGCTCCCTCAGCCTCTCTCCAGCCCTCTGATCCCCTCCCTGGCTCCTCTGACCCCTCTCCAACAGCCCCACATCTCTCTTGTCCTGGGCCCCAGCTCTGGACACAGGATCCAGCTGGGGGAGGGCAGAGCAGAGAGGGACAATCTCCTCCCTGGCCCTGCTGCCACCCCTCTGCTGATGGAGCCCAGGATCCCAGCGCCCTTCCCAGCTGCCAGAGCCACTGCTGGCTCAGGGGGAGTTCCTCACCCCCCAGGACACCCAGGTCCTTCTCACAGGGCTGCTCTCCAGGAGCTCTTCTCCCAGGCTGATCTCTGGCTGGGATTCCTCCAGCCCAAGTGCCACCCCTGACCCTTGGCAGTGTTGACCCTCATCAGGTTCCCCCAGGCCCATCTTTCCAGCCTGTCCAGACCCCTCTGGATGGCTCCTTTCCTTCTAGGGTGTTGACCACACCACTCAGCTTGGTGTCACCCCCAAACTTGCTGAGGCTGCACTCAATCCCATCACCCATGTCACTGATAAAGATGTACAAAGAACCAGTCCCCAGACAGACCCCTGGGGGACACCGCTTGTCACCGGTGTCACCTGGACACAGCCCCATTGACACCACCCTTTGGCTACAGTCTGTTAACCAGTCTCTTATCTACTGGATGGTCCACCCATCAAACCCACATCTCTCCAGTTTAGAGATAAGGATGTGGTGGGGGACTGTGTCAAAGGCCTTGCACAAGTCCAGGTAGATGCCATCGGTCGCCTTCCCTTTACCTACTGGTGCTGTCACTCCAGCAGAGAGAGTCACCAGACTGGTGAGGCACGACCTGCCCTTGGTGAAGCCTGTTCATTGCTGTTCATTGACAACTTCCAGCCCCCACCCCCCCATTGGTCTAACAAACTTCTTATCTGCTCAATGAATTCCTTACTTGTCTCAGAATTGGTCCTAAATTCAGGTAAAGTATTTAATTGTAGCTAATTTGAGCTGCCCCTTGTCTTTGAAAGTAGACAAGATCTGCTGAAATCTCTGGATCAGAGTCAAGGGTAACTGAGTCTGCTCAAAACAGAAGGTTACTGGTGGTGAGGAAGAGGAGCCACCTGACTTCATCCCCATGACTCCCACTGACCACTACCATGAGCCAGGGTGCAGACACAATTGGCTTGAACCAACCCAAGGATGCAGTCTGGGACCAAGCCAGGGATGCTGGCTGGGACCAACCCAGGGATGCTGGCTGGGACCAACCCAAGGATGCTGGCTGGGACCAAATCAGGGATGCTGGCTGGGACCAAGCCAAGGATACTGGCTGGGACCAAGCCAGGGATGCTGTCAGGGACCAACCCAGGGATGCTGGTTGGGACCAGCCCAGGGATGCTGGCTGGGACCAGCCCAGGGATGCTGGCTGGGACCAACCCAAGGATGCTGGCTGGGACCAACCCAAGGATGCTGGCTGGGACCAACCCAAGGATGCTGGCTGGGACCAACCCAAAGATACTGGCTGGGACCAACCCAGGGATGCTGTTAGGGACCAAGCCAGGGATGCTGTTAGGGACCAAGCCAGGGATGCTGGCTGGGACCAAGCCAGGGATGCTGGCTGGGACCAAGCCAGGGATGCTGGCTGGGACCAAGCCAGGGATGCTGGCTGGGACCAACCCCAGGATGCTGGCTGGGATCAACCCAGGGATGCTGGCTGGGATCAACCCAGGGATGCTGGCTGGGACCAAGCCAGGGATGCTGGCTGGGACCAACCAAGCCAGGCTTGAGTCAAAGCTATGAACTAAAAGCAAAGTGAAGATGTAGGCTAAGACCAAAGAGAGGATTCCTGCTAAAAGCAAAGCTCATCCATTTCCCATTTTCCATTTTTCATTCTGATCCAACTTTTTCAAAAGAATAAATGCTACCCATCTCCCCAGGAAGCCAGCAGCCCAGCAAGGCTCAGCACCACTCCACAGCCCCTCTGGCAAGGCTGCAATGGTTTGGGGTTTTTTATTAACCTAACCAAACTACCTAGAAAAACCAGAGCAGCCTTCTGGCACAGTTCAGATCCCCAAAGGTCTGTCCCACTCCTGGCTCTGGAGCTCAGGGGAGCCTCAGGCTGTCTGCATGGTGCTGCCTGCCTGGAAGTGGGCTCAGTTCCCTCAAACCCCACAGGCTATTCCTTGCCTGTTGTCTGCAAAAAAACCCATTGGCTGCTGCCATTTAACTCATGGCACTGCCCCAGTGTGCAGATTTCAGTCAAAAGGTGCTTTTGATCCCAGATTCTTTGCAAAATACACACTAATTAATTTGCACCCCAAGCACATGGTGTGGCTGTTTAATGGTGATGCTCCTCATCAAAGGATATTCATCTTTTCTCAAAGGCTTCCAGTAACCCCAAATCCATCCAAGCAGCTACATATCCACAATCTCGTAAGAAAACCTCAAGATTGGGTGTTTTGGGGGTGTTGGGATCTTTCTGAAACCTTTAAATCAGAGCCTGGGCTGGGTTGGGAGGGACCCCAAGGGTCACAGAGCTCCAACCCCCTGCCACAGACAGGGACACCAACCTCCAGGCCTGGAGCTACACAAGGTTGCCCAGGGCCCCAGCCAACCTGGCCTGGAACACCCCCAGACACGATGGGGCACCCACCCCCTCTCTGGGCAGCCTGTTCCAGCCCCTCCCCACTCTCTCTGCACAGAACTTCCCCCCAATCTCTCCTCTCCCCCTTCCCTCCTCCAGCTTCACTCCAGCCCCCTTGTCCTGCCAGTCTCTGCCCTTGAACAAGCTGACACCATGGGGGTGGGTGTTGCTCTGGGCCACCCAGAGCCCTTGGAGGCCAGAGCCCCTGTCACTTGAGAGGCTTCAAGAGATGGATGTGGACACTCTGGAGGCTGCTGAACTGCTGCCCAGAGCCCAGAGCATCTTTGCTGCCTCCAACTGGGGATCTGGAGCCTCTTGTGTTGGCCCTTCAGCTTCACTCCATCCCCCTCGTCCTGCCATCCAGCCTGGCCTTGAACACCCCCAGGTGTCAGGCCAGACAGCAGGCCTGCTGGTGGCCTACCTCTCTTCTCCCAAGATTTAGGCCTTGACAATATTCTTCTGTTCCCATGAGACAGGAGAAGTTCCTCATGCTGAGAGGATCTTAATAACCACATTCTCAAAACACAGCAGCCTTTTCATAGGGGTACAGGCTGCCCTAAGCCAAGAAGCAGTTATGGGAAGGGATTTGGGAGTAAAGGAACATGTCAGGAACCACCCATAACAAGAGGGTCAAACCAGCAGGTGTGGGGATACTTTTAGGCCTTAAATGTAAACTAAGGATGTTTAGCTATAAGATAGGCTTATCAGAACTCGTTAATAATTACTAACCAATCAATACAGTGTGGACAGTGTGTGTAACCAATGAGCAGTTTTTTAGCTTGCCATATTTGCAGTCAGAAAGGTCTAGAATCTGGGTGATTTCACCTAATAAATGGCTTCAACTAAAATTCATATCAAATTGCGTGTTGCTCTCTGCTGGGGGAAGGTTCTCCTTGTGAGAGACCCAGCGGGGTCCCCAAAACTGGGGGGATGCCATTACAAGCAGGATGACTACCCCCCCCACCACCACACACACACACATGGGAAAAACCCAAGTGATGGTCAAATATTACAAATATTATCTTAGAATCACAGAATCCCAGACTGGTCTCGGTTGGGAGGGACCCCAAGGGTCCCAGAGCTCCAACCCCCCTGCCACAGGCAGGGACACCAACCTCAGGCCTGGACCTACACAAGGTTGCCCAGGGCCCCAGCCAACCTGGCCTTGAACACCCCCAGACACGATGGGGCACCCACCCCCTCTCTGGGCAGCCTGGTCCAGCCCCTCCCCACTCTCTCTGCACAGAACTTCCCCCCAATCTCTCCTCTCCCCCTTCCCTCCTCCAGCTTCACTCCAGCCCCCTTGTCCTGCCATTATCTACCCTTTTAACGAGCTGATTCCCCTCCTGTTCCTCTGCTCCCTTCAGAGGGAGGTCTCCTCACAGCCTTCTCTTCTCCAGGCTGAAATCAGCCATCCCCAGCCACATACTTTACCCCCTTCTTCCCCCTCCCCACAAAAATCCTGATTATTTAAAATTCGATTTTCCTTCTATATTTTTTTTACAAGGTGATTTTTCCAAAAAACATCTGATTTTTTCCAAAAACATCTGATTTTTCCCAAAAACATCTGATTTTTCGCAGAAACATCTGATTTTTCATCCCTCCCTCTGCATGCCTGAGCTAGATTTAACCCTCAGAATTAACTCCAGGACTGAAAATCTGAAAAAATATTAAAAAAGAATCCTTTTTTTCCTTTGCAAATCTGAGGGATGCAACAGCTGGATTAAAAAATTAAGTAAAAAGGGTCCCCAACCACACACCCATTTACACCCAGTTACCAAACAGGACAGTTTTGGAGCTAATGAAGCTGCTTTACAACATTTTTCTGCTCCAGGATGAAGCTAAATTAAGCCCCAGG
The DNA here is from genome assembly GCA_022605575.1 of Laterallus jamaicensis coturniculus. Taxonomy (NCBI): domain Eukaryota; kingdom Metazoa; phylum Chordata; class Aves; order Gruiformes; family Rallidae; genus Laterallus; species Laterallus jamaicensis. The sequence goes on from JAKCOX010000213.1 coordinate 328,453, forward strand.
TGTCACTAAAGCCCCAATTCAACATTGCATCCTAAAAAAAAAAAATTAAAATATTAATTGCAAAATGGATTTATAATTATATATACTTTTATATATATAATTATATATATAAAATTATATTTTATATATTAAAAATATATATAATTATATATAATTTATAATAAGGATGAGGCTCCTGTACAATAAGATGTGACACACTGCAACCACACTAAGGGGTTTGTTTGGGGGGGAGGAGGTTGGGGGAGGTTCATGCATTTGAGTGCAGGGCCAGGGAGGTTTGGATGTGTGGTTAGATGAGCTCTGTGCTCAATGAGGGGTGCCTAATTAAGGTTAGGGAGTGCTGGCTTTGTCAGGAGACCCCCCAAGTCAAGTCTGCCCTGGGTTGGTTTTTTTTTTGGAGGTGAGCATCCCTGGTTGCTCATCCCAGCAAGGTCATGTCTACCATAATTAAGTATTTTGGCTCATTGAGTTGTACCATCCAGGCTGCTCTGCACTGTAATAACCCCAAATTATTCCACCAATGCTGCCAGGGAAGGAAAAGCACATGAAGAACATGGATGCTCTTTAAAAAATTCCTTGGAAATAAGGAGGATGCAAACCCCCCTCCCCCTTCCCAAGCCTGGATGCTAAAACAGGATGAGGATGAGAGAAAAATAAGGATGAAGGAAACAGCATGCATCTGTCCTGACCAGTTGCTGGCTGGCTGGCTGGCAAGGAGCCCCTAAAGGACAGGGCAAAAATTAGCAAGAACCATGAACTTAACGAAGTGGAGGTCTGGTTTCATCCCAGCACGGGGTTAATGGAGCTCTGCAGCAGCAGCTGGCAGCCTCCTTGATGGAAACTGCAGGATTTTACCCCAAATCAAGACACTAAAACACATTTTGGGCATGAGAAGAGGATGCAAAGGGTTGCAGGTTTTACCCCCCCACTCCTTAGCTGCAGGAACTCCTGCAAACTCTACTTCAGAGAAGGGACTTTTGGGGCAGGATTTGCACCCCATTCACCATCATCTAGTTGCACAACATGTTGCCACTTCTATTTTTAAAGGGGTTTTGGGGGATTTTTATTTTGTTTTCCATTTTCTAAACCTAAAATTGCAGGTCTAGCTAGGAAAAACAAAGCTGAAGCTCTGCCCATCCCAAGTCACCTGAATTTTGCAAAGCTCTTCAGCCACTTAAGTGCATTCTCAAAAGGTTTTGTGCTTTAAAAAATGCCATTTTTCCAGGGAAAAAAGAAAGCTTGCTGGAAGGTGATGCTTGAAGCTCTGTTAGTTTCTTGAAAAGATAGATTTCACAGAGGTTTTTCTGGGGGCTTTGGTTTATTTTTGCAGGCATTTGATCTTCTTTTATCACTTACAGGGAATAAAGGTGAGCAGCTCCAGGTTGGGAATTTCTCTCAGCTCCCTGAAGGATGCATGGTTCAATATTCCAATGATTTTATGGAAAGATAAAAATAGAGCTCAAATGAGAAATTCTCCCAGCAAAAATAAAACCCCCCAAAAAACCCCCCAAAAACTATTTTTGTTTTTCAAAATTATATTTCTTATATTTAGGTTTATTATTTATAGGGAAGATGCTTAAGGTGATTAAAAAGGACCTGAAGGACACGGTGATGGTCGGTGCAGGATGTGGTGCTGGCCAAGTGGCTTTGAGGGTTATTTTAAATTAATCAAAATTAAAAATAAAAGGATTTTTTTTCTTGATATATTACAAGATCTGCTCCCCTGCTTTGGTGGCTAAATCCATATTCCAGCAGTTGAACACCCAGAAGAGTCGCTGCTCTTCCAGCATGATGAATATGCAAACGGCAGCATCCCAGTGCTGTATGGACCAGGGGGGGGGTCACTGACAGGCCCCTCATGCCCAGGCACAGCCCCCCAGTAAATCTGCTATACAGCCCCCTATACAAAATATAGATACACCTTCAGCTACTGCATTATTTTTATATGTAAATATAGATGGGTTATATATAAATATATATATAAATTTATATATAATATAAAAATATATATTTATATATATAATATATAGAAATATCTATATTTATACACACCTATATATATATAAATATATAAATAATATATAATATCTATTATTATATATTTATAAAAATCAGAATAACTTATAAATATATAAAATATATAAAAATATATACTTCCATATTCTATATATAATATATATTTTATATACTATATTTATATTTATTCTTATATATAATGTGTGTGTATATAAACACACAGAAAATTATATTAATTTCTATTAAATATATAATATATGATATATATTATATATATGATATATATTCATTCTTATATATATAATGTGTGTATATATACACATGGAATTATATTAATTTCTATAAAAATATATGCATTTATAAAATACATATTATATATTATATAAAACATATTCTTATATATGTGTATATATATATACACATAAAATTATATTAATTTCTATTAAAATATATATGCATATATAAAATACATATTATATAAAACATATTTTATATATACATATCTAAAATAAGATATATATTTTAACATAGATTCAAATAATTTTCTGTATTTTATTTTTTACATACACATATATATTTGAATAAATTATATATAAAGTAAACATATCTATTTTATATATAAATTCATATAATTGTATGTATGTGTGTATATATATCTTCATCCACATGACCCAATTCTATCCATCCAACACAGAGCTTATTCAATTATTATACATATATGAGATATATATTAGATATATACATACATTAGATATATATGTGTATATATGTATGCGTATATATATGTACATAGATATATATGTTATATAGAGATATATGTGTGTATATATATAGATATATATGTATATGTGTATGTATATATGTATATATATGTAATATATATCTAATATATGTATAATTGCATGTATGTCTATAGAAATATGTAATGTATATATTGTATATATTTTTATATATGATGTATATATATTGTATATACATGCATATGTATCTATAATATAGATCTAATATAAGTATAAATAATTATATGTCTATAGAAATATGTAATATATATATTGTATATATATGTATATGTATCTATATGTAATATAGATCTAATATAAATATAAATAATTGTATGTAATTGTCTATAGAAATATGTAATATATATATATACACAACCTAATCCATGTTATGCAATCAAATACACCCAATACACACACATATATCATTGGATTATTATGGATATTACATGGATATAATTGGATAATGTGGATGGAGACATATATGTATAATGTCTCTATATCTATAATCTATTATTATATATTATATATATCATAGATATATATATCTACTCTATCTATATATATATACTATATATATTATATATTATTTATATATCATATATATATACACACACTATATATATATCTTTTTTATATATATTGTAGATATATATATATGATATATATATAACATATATATTATATATATATATATATATATATGAGGAGTGATATGTGATATATCCCAGAACCACAGCACTGTAGGGTTGGAAGGGACCTCAACAGATCATCAAGCCCAACCCCAATATATTATAGATGATATACAATTATGCAGATCCAATACACCCAAGGGATGGGTGTTATGCAACCTAACTGGGAATTTGGCTTTTCCAGAGGGTTTTTCCATGGGTTTCCAGCTAAATTTGCCTTCACTGGGAAGCTTTAGTTACTGGGAATTTGGCTTTTCCAGAGGGTTTTTCCATGGGTTTCCAGCTAAATTTGCCTTCACTGGGAAGCTTTGTTCCTGTGCTAATGATGTTGGGGTTGGGGTAGTTCAATCCCAAGCATCATACTCCCAAAAAAATGAAATCCTGGTGGGAAACAATGCCTTTTTTTGGGAAAAAAAACACCCCAAAACCTGAAGATAAAAGAATTAAGAATATCCAGGTCCCTGCACTAGAGTCTATGAGGTGGCAGGACAGATCCCTGCTCCATCCCAGTCCCATGACCACATTTGAAAGAAGGGAAAACTCAGAGGAAGAATGGACAAAATGGGGGGGAAAAAAAGGTGAATTTTTCTTAAAAAAAAGGTTTCTAAATTAAATTTAGACTGATACTATATCTCCTCGAGGAGCAAAAGGCCCAGGGAGCCTTCAAATTTCAACCAGAACCCCAAAAATTAAAGCTTTGCCTCTACCTCTGGCTGCTGGGCCAATACATTTAGCAGCATAAATGGGTATTTTATAGCAATAAACAGATGAAATTGTTATCATAATATTACATTGCTATTGTAATCATAATGATATTGATATAATATGATATATATCACAAGCCCAGAGGGTTGTGATTTGAGGAGCAGAGTCTGACTGGAGGCCTGTGACCAGTGGGTTCCCCAGGGCTCAGTGTTGGGTCCAGTCCTGTTCAATATCTTCACTGACCTTGCTGAGGGAACAGCACCCACCCTCAGCAAGTGCTGATGATCCAGAGCTGGGAGGGGTGGGTGACACCCAGGACACTGAGCTGCCATCCAGAGCCCTGGCCAGGCTGGAGAGCTGGGCAGGGAGAGACCAGATGGGGTTCAACAAAAGCCAGTGGAGAGTCTGGCCCCTGGGGAGGAATAACTGCTGGAATCAGGACAGGCTGGGGGGAGCTGCTGGAGAGGAGCTCTGTGGAGAAGGACCTGGGGGTGCTGGGGGGTGACAGGGTGGCCATGAGCCAGCAGTGTGCCCTGGGGCTGAGAGAGATAATGGGATCCTGGGGGCATCAGGAGGAGTGTGGGCAGCAGGTGACAGGAGGGGATCCTCCCCCTCTGCTCTGCCCTGCTCAGGCCCCACCTGGAGCATTGTGTCCAGTGCTGGGCTCCCTGGGATCAAACAGCCAGGGATCTCCTGGAGAGAGTCCAGAGGAGGCTACGAAGGGAATGAAGGGCCTGGAGCATCTCCCCTGTGAGGATAGGCTGAGTAAGCTGGGACTCTTCAGCCTTGAGAAGAGAAGACTAAGGGGGGACCTAATTAAAGTCTATAGTTATCTGAAGCAGGGGATGCAGGGGGAATTGGCCAGCCCCTTTTCTGTGTCTGTGGGGACAGGACAAGGGGTGATGGCCTCAAGTTGGAGCACAGGGAGTTCCACCCCAACCTGGGGAAGAACTTTTCCCCAGTGAGGGTGAGGGAGCCCTGGGACAGGCTGCCCAGGGGGTGTGGAGTCTCCTTCTCTGCAGAGATTCCAGCCCCATCTGGACACCTATCTGTGCAGTATGAGCTGGGGAGCTGCTTTGGCAGGGGGCTTGGACCCCATGAGCTCTCGAGGTCCCTTCCAACCCCTACAATTCCATTATAAGAACATACTATATGATGATTATTTGCATTATAAATCTTCCCTGCCACATAATGTATTGCAATATAATCATATTGAATCACTGTGGGTCAAGGATTTTATATCAATACGTAGTATATTGCTATAGACCATAGAATATAGTACATTGCTATAGAATATAGTGTCTTGCTATAGAATATAGTATCTTGCTATAGAATTCTGTGATGCAGCTAATGATTTAATTCTAAATGTGTGTGTGTGTTACATCAATATCTTCATTGGTTGATATTACAGTGTTAATACTTTTTATTCTATTATTTATAATATATATTATTAATAATATCTATATTATTATTTACTATATATTATATTATTACAGGTTATACAGCACTGTTCTTGAATGGCTATGTAATATATTTCTACATTACATATTATATACTTATTTTGTAATATTTATGATATAAATATATATAGGCTATCCTATCTATACTTATATATGTGCATTCATGTACATATATATAGGATATAGACTATATATATAGGATAGGGAACCCTATATTTAATATTTATTATATAAATATATATATAGGTTATCCTCTATATATATGTGCATTCATGTACATGTATATATAGGATATAGACTATATATATATAGGATAGGGAACCCTATATTAAATATTTATATATATTATATTTTATATATTTATATATCTAGATTTTATATAATATTTTATATACATATATTTATATATTTACATATATAGATGCTATCCTATATATATGTATGTGCATTCATGTACATATATATATATCTATAGGATACAGATTATATAGAAAGAGGATAGGAAGCCTACATTTAATACTATACAAATACATACAAATAGGCTATCCTATATAGAGATATGAGCATTCATGTACATACATATAGGATATAGACCATATATATATATATAGGATAGGGAAGCTGCTTTTGCAAACCAACAGGACCTTAGAGACAATTACCTTCAAAAACCAACCCCATCCCTCCTCACACCCCTCCAAAAATCAAGAAGGTTCAAGCCTGGACTTGGGGAAAACCCACCCAGATCTCAGCGACGCCCCAATCCACAACACTCCCCAACACACCCCTAACACTAAAAACCCACCCAAAGCCTTCATACCCAAAAGCTTCTCCGCATCAGGTAAAAGAAGCTGGTTGGGGTGGGGGATTTTTTTCCCCTTTTTCCTTTTTTCCCCCCTTTTTCCTTTTTTTTTCCCCCTTTTCCTTCTTTTTATCCCCTTTTTTTTGCCCACAGAGCTGGGAATCCCTTAGCCTTTCATGAAGTGAAACCCTCAACCCTAAAAACCCACCCAAACTCTACCCAAAACTTCTCCCCATCAAATAAAAGAAGCTGGTTGGGGTGGGGGTGCTTTTTTCCCCCTTTTTTCCCCCTTTTCCTTTCTTTTTCCCCCTTTTTTTCTGCCCACAGAGCTGGAAATCCCTTAGCCTTTCATGAAGTGAAACCCTGAACCCTACAAACCCACCTAAACTTTACCCAAAAACTTCTCCCCATCAAATAAAAGAAGCTGGTTGGGGTGGGGGTGCTTTTTTTCCCCCTTTTCCTTTTATTTCCCTTTTTCCGTTTCTTTCCCTTTCTCCTTATTTTTTAATCCCCCTTTTTTTGCCCACAGAGCTGGGAATCCCTTAGCCTTTCATGAAGTGACACCCTCAACCCTAAAAACCCACCTAAACTCTACCCGAAAACTTCTCCCCATCAAATAAAAGAAGCTGGTTGGGGTGGGGGTGCTTTTTTCCCCTTTTTTTCCCCTTTTTCCTCTTTTTTCCCCCTTTTCCTTTCTTTTTCCCCCTTTTTTTTTTGCCCACAGAGCTGGGAATCCCTTAGCCTTTCACGAAGTGAATCCCTCAACCCTAAAAACCCACCTAAACTCTACCCGAAAACTTCTCCCTAGAAAATAAAAGAAGCTGGTTGGGGTGGGGGTGCTTTTTTTTTCCTTTTTCCTTCTTTTTTTCCCTCTTTTCCTTTTTTTTCCCCTTTTTCCTTTCTTTTCCCCCCTTTTTTTCTGCCCACAGAGCTGGGAATCCCTTAGCCTTTCATGAAGTGAAACCCTCAACCCTAAAACCCACCTAAACTCTACTCGAAAACCTCTCCCCATCAAATAAAAGAAGCTGGTTGGGGTGGGGGTGCTGGTGCTTTTTTTCCCTTTTTCCTTTTTTTCCCCCTTTTCCTTTTTTTTCCCTTTTTCCTTCTTTTTATCCCCCTGTTTTTTCCCCACAGAGCTTTGAATCCCTTTGCCTTTCACGAAGTGACACCCTCAACCCTGAAAACCCACCTAAACTCTACCCGAAAACTTCTCCCTAGAAAATAAAAGAAGCTGGTTGGGGTGGGGGTGCTTTTTTTTCCTTTTTCCTTCTTTTTTTCCCTCTTTTCCTTTTTTTTCCCCTTTTTCCTTTCTTTTCCCCCCTTTTTTTCTGCCCACAGAGCTGGGAATCCCTTAGCCTTTCATGAAGTGAAACCCTCAACCCTAAAACCCACCTAAACTCTACTCGAAAACCTCTCCCCATCAAATAAAAGAAGCTGGTTGGGGTGGGGGTGCTGGTGCTTTTTTTTCCCTTTTTCCTTTTTTTTCCCCCTTTTCCCTTTTTTTTCCCTTTTTCCTTCTTTTTATCCCTCTTTTTTTTCCCACAGAGCAGGGAATCCCTTAGCCTTTCATGAAGTGAAACCCTCAACCCTAAAAACCCACCCAAATTCTACCCGAAAACTTCTCCCTATAAAATAAAAGAAGCTGGTTGGGCTGCAGTGCTTTTTTTTTTCCCTTTTTCCTTCTTTTTCCCCCTTTACCTTTTCTTTTCCCTTTTTCCTTTTATTTTAATCCCTTTTTTTTTGCCCACAGAGCTGGGAATCCCTTAGCCTTTCATGAAGTGAAACCCTCAACCCTACAAACCCACCTAAACTCTACCCAAAAACTTCTCCCTATAAAATAAAAGAAGCTGGTTGGGGTGGGGGTGCTTTTTTTTCCCTTTTTCCTTTTTTTTCCCCCTTTTTTTTTTGCCCACAGAGCTGGAGCTGGGAATCCATTAGCCTTTAATGAAGTGAAACCCTCATCTTGCCGGAGCCACCTCATTTAGCGCAATTGTTTCGCAGCCATTACGGCAAGACAATTACAAGGAAGCGGTGAGAGTAATTGGAAATGCTGGCAGGAGCTGGGCAAAATGATAATAAATAAAAATATTCCCCCTAATAAGCTTGCCAGGAGGGGGGTGGGCTGGAGAAAATCAACATAATTAGAACTGAACCTCAGCGAGGAAAAACAAGACAGCGGGGTGGCGCGCACTCGGCATGGAGAAGGTTGGGGAGGGAGAGGAGGGGGGGAAAGTAGAGAAAAGTTCAGGTTTTGCCCCAAAAAAAACCCAAATCTGGGGAAAAAAAACCCACCCCCCCAAAATTTCCTAACTGTGTGAAGGGATTTGGAGTGAAAAAATGAAATGGTTGGAAAGGAGGATGAGCTAGGGAGATGTTTTGGCAGGGGGGATGGACACGATGATCCCTTGAGGTCCTTTCCAACCCCTATGATTCTATGCTGCCCCACAGGGCTGAAGGTGATGCTACCTCCATCACCTGCTTCTTGGGGCTGGAATAAAATCAAGAAAGAAAAGAAGTTTTCAAACAAAAAAGGAAAATAAGATGGTTTTGCTCATGGGACAGCGTGGAGGAGCATCACTGGGTAATGGGAACTTCATCATCACAGAGGGTTGTTGGGGTTTTTTGCATGTAAAATGCAATTATTTCGGAGAAATCTGTGTTATTTTAATTCTCCTTCAGGATAAAAAGAATCATTGGTGGAGGTTTGGGAGGATTTTGCTTGGGGATGGAAGGAAAAAGGGAGAAATTGCCTTCAACACCCCCCACAGGTGGCTGTTTAGTTCCCTCCTTCCTCCTAGAATCTCCCTTTTTTTCCCCAAAAATAAGCCCTGCAAGCATCCAGGCTGCACCTCCATCCACACCCTGGCCCTATGCTTCCTTAGCAGCTCTTCCAAAGTAGTTTGCAGCCAAAAATAGCCCTAGAAATTGAGGGTTTCCACCCAAAAAATGCCATCAGGGGAGGAGTTTGCAACAAGAAATGTCCTTCAAGCAGGGGCTTGCACCCAAAAATGCCCTTAAACAAGTTTGTAGCAAAAAAAGTCCTGTCAATAGGAGAACAAGAATAACAAAAGTCTTTATTTGTGGCACAAAAAAGTCCTTCAAGAAAAGGTTTGCAGGGAAAAAGGTCTTTAAACGGGGTTTGCACCCAAAAAAAAAAGG
>JAKCOX010000213.1:338162-365531 GCA_022605575.1 Laterallus jamaicensis coturniculus
GGAAGGGGCAAAGGAGAAGGGGGGAGAGAGCGGAAGGGGAAGGAGGAAGGGGGAGAGAGGGAAGGGGAAAGGAGGACAAGGGGGGACGGCGGGGAAGGTGGAAAGGGAGAAGGGGGGAGAAGATGGAAGGGAGAAGGCGAAGGGAGGGAGAGAGGGAAGGGAAAGGAGAAGGGGGGAGAGAGGGAAGGGGAAAGGAGAAGGGGGGAGAGAGGAAGGGGAAAGGAGAAGGGGGGAGAGAGGGAAGGGGAGAGGAAAGAGAGGGGGAGAGAGGGAAGGGGAAAGGAGAAGGGGGGAGAGAGGGGAAGGGGAGAGGAGAAGGGGGGGAGAGAGGGAAGGGGAGAGGAGAAGGGGGGAGAGAGAGAGGGAAGGGGAGAGGAGAAGGGGGGAGAGAGGGAAGGGGAGAGGAGAAGGGGGGGGAGAGAGGGAAGGGGAGAGAGAGAGGGGGAGGGGGAGAGAGAGGGAAGGGGAGAGGAGAGGAGAGGAGAGGAGGAGAGAGAGGAGAGAGAGGAGAGGGAGAGGGAGGGGGAGGGGAGGGGAGGGGAGGGGAGGGGAGGGGGAGGGGAGGGGAGGGGAGGGGAGGGGGAGGGGAGGGGAGGGGAGGGGGAGGGGGGGAGGGGGAGGGGGGAGGGGGGAGGGGGGAGGGGGGAGGGGGGAGGGGGGAGGGGGAGGGGAGGGGGGGAGGGGGGAGGGGGGAGGGGGGAGGGGGAGGGGGGAGGGGGGAGGGGGAGGGGGGGAGAGGGGGAGGGGGAGAGGGGGAGAGGGGAGAGGGGAGAGGGGAGAGGGAGGGAGAGGGGGAGAGGGGGAGAGGGGAGAGGGGGAGAGGGGAGAGAGGGAGAGGGAGAGGGGAGAGGGGAGAGAGGGAGAGGGAGAGAGGGAGAGGGGAGAGGGGAAGGGGGAGGAGGGGAGAGGGGAGAGGGGAGAGGGGAGAGGGGAGGAGGGGAGAGGGGGGAGGAGGGGAGTGGGGAGGAGGGGAGAGGGGAGAGGGGAGAGGGTGAGAGGGGAGAGGGGAGAGGGGGAGAGGGGAGAGGGGGGAGAGGGGAGGGAGAGGGGAGAGGGGAGAGGGAGAGGGGAGAGGGGGAGAGGGGAGAGGGGAGAGGGGAGAGGGGAGAGGGGAGAGGGGAGAGGGGAGAGGGGAGAGGGGAGAGGGGAGAGGGGAGAGGGAGGGGAGAGGGGAGAGGAGAGGAGCCACTGTTCTCTTAACCTTTTGCTTTATTAGTGTATTATGGAACAACCCAGGGAAGCACTGGGAAGTGAGATGATGAGTGGGGAGATGGTGGGTGCTGAAGGAATCATCCACCTGGTGCTGGTGGGAGCAGCAGGCAATGAAAAAAAAAACCAATGTCCCAATTAAATCCAGATTAAATCCCAGTTGCCAGAGCCCTGTGAGCACAGAATCCCAGCATCACCAGGCTGGGAAAGCCCTTTGAGATCATCAAGTCCAACCATTCCCATCCTGTGCTAAAGCAGCTCCCTGAGCACCTCATCTCCCCTCTGTTAAACACAGCCAGGGGCAGGGACTCAGCCCCCTCCCTGGGCAGCCTGGGCCAGGCCCTGACAACTCTGCCAGGGAAGAATTCTCCCCTAACAGCTGCTCTGCCCCTGCCCTGGCACAGCTTGAGCCCATTGCCCCTTGGCCCAGCTCCTGGCCCCTGGCTGAAGAGACCAGCGCCCCACCTCTCTGCACCCTCCCTGGCAGGGCAGGGGAGGTGGATGGGGAGAAGGGCTCCCCTCAGCCTCCTCTTCTCCAGGCTCAACACCCCCAGCTCCCTCAGCTGCTCCTCAGAGGATTTGCCCTCCAGCCCCTTCCCCAGCCTGGTTGCCCTTCTCTGCACTGGCTCCAGGACCTCCATGTCCTTCTGATGCTGAGGAGCCCACAACTGGGCCCAGCACTGGAGCTGCAGCCTCCCCAGTGCCCAGCACAGGGGCACAATCCCCTCCCTGGGCCTGCTGGCCACACTGGCTCTGACACAAGCCAGGATGCCCCTTGGCCTTCCTGGCCACCTTGGCTCGTGGTCAGCCTGCAGTCACAGGAGAGGGTTTTACAAGCATCCCTCAAATTTGGGGCGAGATTGAGCCCATTTTAGCCAAAATCTGGGTAAGTCCTTGTGGCATCCAGTAGAGAGCAACACACAATTCAATATATGAATTTTAGGTGAAGCCAGGAAGCCATTAGGTGAAATCACCCAGATTCTAGACCTTTCTGACTGCAAATATGGCAAGCTAAAAAACTGCTCATTGGTTACATACACTGTTCCCACCATACTAATTGGTTAGTAACTATAACGAGTTCTGATAAGCCTATCTTATAGCTAAACATCCTTAGTTTAAGGCCTAAAAGTATCCCCACACCTGCTGGTTTGACCCCTCTTGTTATGGGTGGTTCCTGACATGTTCCTTTACTCCCAAATCCCTTCCCATAACTGCTTCTTGGCTTAGGGCAGCCTGTACCCCTGTGAAAAGGCTGCTGTTTGAGAATGTGGGTTATTAAGATCCTCTCAGCATGAGGAACTTCTCCTGTCTCATGGGAACAGGAGAATATTGTCAGGGCCTGAATCTTGGGAGAGGAGAGCTAGGCCACCAGCAGGCCTGCTGTCTGCCCCATGTCCTCATCCAGGGTGGCACACACCGCTCTCCCATAAACTGCTGCTGAGGGCTCATCCCAGCCCAGATTTCCAAGGAAAACTCACAGGGCAGGAATCCTCTCTGACGTTATATTTTTGGGGGGGGAGGAAACCCCTGAAACACACTGTAGGACAGCAGGGGCTTGCCTCCCACTGCCAGAGGTGTTGGGATCCCTCTCCACAAATCCCAGCTGGATCTTTCTTTGCTCCCAGGGATGGGATAAAATTCCCTACCAAGGTACTAGTGGGGAGGGGCTGGAACAGGCTGCCCAGAGAGGGGGTGGGTGCCCCATCGTGTCTGGGGGTGTTCAAGGCCAGGTTGGCTGGGGCCCTGGGCAACCTTGTGTAGCTCCAGGCCTGAGGTTGGTGTCCCTGCCTGTGGCAGGGGGGGTTGGAGCTCTGTGACCCTTGGGGTCCCTCCCAACCCAGCCCAGGCTGGGATTCTATGATTGGGAAATTACTAAATAGATTAATTATTGGATATGGCTGAGCTCCACCACAGGGAACAAATTCCCCATTACATATTTTATTATGTATAAATATACCTAGAAAAATCTCATATATTATATATATATAGATATATATCAGGGAATATATATTCCCCAATATATCTGTCTCCCCCACAATATTCCCATATATGACATATTGATTTATAGATATATAGAGATACAGAGATCTAGATATATAGAGAGATATATAGGAGGCATATAGAATAGCAGGGAATGTTGAATCAAAGAATATCCTAAGTTGGAAGGGTCCCATAATCAGATATATAAACATAGAAATAAAAATTATTCTCCAATATATAATAGTCCCCAAAGTGTTATTCCAATATATTCCAGACATTACACATACACATATATATATACACATATTAAAAATATTAATTCAGTAATATAATATTGTAGGTCATTACAATTAAAATAGTCTATATTGTATGTATTCCATATTAAAATATTCTATATTATATTATGTCCCCTGCTATATTGTATTTAACACAACACCTCAGTGTATTCCTCCATATTTTTGTGTGTGTAAATATATGTATATGTATGTATATATGTGTGTGTATATATACGTAATATATATTATAGAATAGATAATATTATATAATATATAATATAACATAACATATAAATATATATATGTAAAATATGATAATATGTAAAAGAAATATATTGTATATATCATATCTATATAGTATATATTGTGTATATATATACACTATATATAGTATATACTATATATTGTGTGTATATATACTATATATTATATATATAGTATATACTGTATATATACTATATATGTATATGATAATATGTAAAAGAAATATATGTAATATGTAAAAGAAATATATACTATATTATATATAGTATATATACTATATATAGTGTATATATATACACTATATATTGTATATATAGTATATAGTGTATATATTGTCTATATACTATATATGCATATGATAATATGTAAAAGATATATATGTAATATGTAAAAGAAATATATATTTATATTATATATAGCATATATTTTTACATATTATATATATTTATTTTATAATATATATAATATTTATTTTATCTATTTCTTTATATTATATATTTCTTTTACATATTATCATATTTTACATATTTTGCACATTTTACATATTATAATAGAAAATCTATCTAATGAAAATATCTATAGATAAGATATATATTTTATAAATTATATATTATATAAAGTATCTATTTAGCTATATATCATTTTTATATTTGATATATATATAAAAGAAATATGCATTATACCCCACCCTACACATATGGCTAATATAACATTTGACATATATAGAGAATATACAATATTCCCCACTCCCCCAGTATTATATAGTCCTTTCTATTTAGGGGCATACAGAACCTATTCTATAATCTCAACCCCAGAAAGAGAATATAAATCCCCTGTGATGACACCCAACAAAGGAAGGAGCCACCCACATCCATGTGCACAGCTGCCAGGTGGGGTTTCATTTCAATTCTTTTTTTGTTTGTTTATTTAAATTTTAATTTATTTTATTTAAAGATTTAATTGGGGATGATGGAGCAAAAATATAAGTGGTACCTAAGACCAGGATGTGACACTGTTGACTCTACATCCCATCATGACACTGTTGACTCTACATCCCATCAAGGACCGAGATGCTGGTAGGATGCACTCAGAGCATCCGCTCCCTTCTTGCTCATTCTGCTTTCAGCACTTCATTGCCTACCTGCATCCCCCAGCACACCCAACCCTGCACCAGAATCCTCCCAGTTTCCACTAACCAGCACAAAACCACACCAGTTCATGCTGTTCTTAACCTAAAATGAATTAATTCATGCAAAGATTGGAAATTTATTCTTTCTATGTCCATCAATTTTTTTTCCAAGCCTTGAGCCACTTTGTTTTATTTATTATTAAATCATTATTATTATTATTAAATTATCGTTATGATTTCTTTAATTTCATTATTTGTGGGGAAGAGGAGTTTATCCTTTAATGATGCTTGCAAGGTCTCACTCTTGGAACACACACACACACAAAATTGGAGAAATCTGGATTTTAAAATATTTAAAGTATTTAAAATATTAAAATAATAATTTTATCATTTTTAATTTCTTAAATTTTTTAAAATTTATTATTTTTAAATTTAAATGATTAAATTTTTCAAAATATTAAATATTTTAGAAAGATTGTTAAATATTTTTTTAATTATTTGTAAATATTTAAAAAATATCTTAAAATATTTTTTAATTATATTTTAAATCTATTTTATATATTTTAAATCTATTTTATATATTTTAAATCTATTTTATATATTTTAAATATCTATTTTATAAATTTTATATTATATCAAATATCTATTTAGCTATATATAATTTTTATATTTTATGTATAAAAGAAATATGCATTATACCCCACCCTAAAAACATTAAAAATTGTTTTTAAAAATATTTTAAAATATCTACATTTTAAAATATTTTCTAATATTTTAATATAATAAATATTTTTAACAAAACATTTTTAACATTTAGATTTTATAATTTTTTAAATCTCTTTTGTTTGTTTATTTAAAAAATATTTTTAAATATTTTTGTTTGTTTATTTTTAAAATATTTTCTAAATATTTTTAAGTATTTTTTGAATGTTTTAAAATATTTTTAAAATATTTTAAAATATTTTAAAAGTATTTTTTACATCTTTTAAAAATATTTTAAATATTTTAAAGACAAAAAATATATAAATATATAAAAATTATATAAATATAATATGTCTAGATAAAATATCGATTTAGAATATAAAATATTTAAAATTATTTAAAATAGAATATAAAATCACTATAATATTGATCTAATCTCAATACTTAGAATATAAAATGACTACTAAAATACTTAAAATAGAGTATAAAATATTTTAAATATTTACAATATTAAAACTATCTACAATATTAACAATAAAAATGGAATATTTAAAAGAAATACATTTAAAATCTTGAAAATATTGAAGATATTGAAAAATAAAGATTTCAATTATTTAAAATAAATTTTTTAAATAACTATTATAAAAATTATCATTTTAATTATAAATATTATTTTAAATTATGACTACTATAAAATAAAGTCTAAATATTATCAAATCACTTTATAAATATTAAACAATCTATAATATTAATTAAAATTATAACTATTATAAAATAAATTCTTGATATAATTAAATAAATTATAAGTATTAAATACATTATAAATATTATTAGGTTATAAGTATTATTAGATAAGTTATTGTAACTATTATTTAAAATTTTAACTATTATTAAATGAATTATAGATATTATTAAATAAATTATAAATATTATTAAATAAGTTATAAATATTATAAAATCAATTGTAGATATTATGAACTTCTATAGATATTGATTATTGTAGATATTATATTATTATAACTATTATAAATTTTAAATAAATATTTAAAATAAGTACTTAAAATTAAATATTTTAGATATTTTAAAATTTTTAAATTCAGATTTTGCCAGAAAACCTCTACTTTTAATGAAAAATACCAATGGGCACCTGGCACAGATGGGAACCACCGAGCTCAGCTCCCAGTTCCTCCATCATGGGATGTGTCACACTTGCAGAAGGGGCAACTTTTGGGTTGTTTTAGGGGAATTTTCCTGTTCAAAGAGACATTGAGGGTGCTGGGGTCTCAAAGTTGGGTGCTCTGTGGGGGTCTTTGCTAATTTAGGTGGGGTGCCACAGGGTCTTTTCTGATTTGGTCCTTAATTTGGGTGCCCTGAGAGCATCTTTGCTAATTAGGGCACCAGATCTGGGTACCATCCCATAGTCTGTGGGAATCTGGATGCCCTGCAAAGCTCTTTCCTAATTAGGGTGCCCTGCAGGGATCTCTGCTAATTTGGGTGCCCTAATGAGGTCCTTAATTTTGGGTGCCCCACAAGCATCTTGGCTCATTTGGGTGTCTCACTGGGGGGGGGTGTGTCTTGATTTTGGGTGCCCCACAATCATTTTGGCTGATTTGGGTGTCAATTTTGGGTGCCCCACAAGCATCTTGGCTGATTTGGGTGTCTTAATTTTGGGTGCCCCACAAGCACCTTTGCTGATTTGGGTGTGTCACTGGGGGGGTCTTAATTTTGGGTGTCCCACAAGCATCTTGGCTGATTTGGGTGTCTCACTGGGGGGAGGGTCCTTAATTTTGGGTGCCCCACAAGCATCTTGGCTGATTTGGGTGTCGATTTTGGGGGCCCCACAAGCATCTTGGCTGATTTGGGTGTCAATTTTGGGTGCCCCACAAGCACCTTTGCTGATTTGGGTGTCTCACTGGGGAGGTCTTAATTTTGGGTGCCCCACAAGCATCTTGGCTCATTTGGGTGTCTCACTTGGGGGGGGGGTCTTAATTTTGGGTGCCCCACAAGCATCTCTGCTGCTTCAGGGACTGTCCCACACTCTTTGCTAATTGGGCTCTTTAATTAGGGTGCCCTAATCAGCAGAGGGTGACCCAAAAAGATTGGTGGCTCTGCACCCCAAAAAGCTGGTGAGAAGCAGATAAGCATCCTTGTAGGGGTACCCAGGCAGCTCCCTGGCATCAGAAGCACCCCGAAGAGCACCCACAGCCCTTGTGCTAACTGCTCCTGTTCCGCTAATTGGCCAAACCTAATGGGGGAAGGCACTGGTGGGGGGTGGGAGGGAAAGGGTAACGGCCATCAGGCCAGCAATAAACCAAACTTAATGGTCCATGGGAAGGAATCATGTCCACTTAATGCCAGCTTGGGAACTCTAATAGAATCATGGCAGGCCAAGGGGGGGGTTGCTCTACACGGGGGTGGCGTACGGCGCCGTCCCTGGAGCACAGCGCCCGTCACTGCCCCAGCCACCGCCCCCCTCCAGAGCAGGAATGGTTCTGGGGAGTTCCTCTTCTGGGGAGTAAGAGGCTCCTTCCACCACCCAGGAAGGTTCCTTGGAAAGGAGGAGGAAAGGAGGGAGGGTGAAGGGCAGGGGACCAGCATCCCACCAGCATCCTGCTCTAACACAACTTGAGGTGGTGGGAAAGGAAAGCACCTTGCTGAGGGGGGTCTGAAACTGGGGCTATTCCCTTTTTTAATTTTTGGGGTTTTTTTTTTTTACTTTTTCTATTTTATTTTTTCTATTCAATTTTATTTGCTTTTTTACTCTACTTTTTCTTTCTTAAAGTTTTTCTTTCTTTTCCTTTTTTCCTTTTCCATTTTTCATTTGTCCACTTTCCTCTTTGAGTCTCTCCATTTCCCTGTTTTCAGTCTCTGGGGGTTTGGTTTCTTCATTTCCTCTATTTCTTTCCTTTCTTCTTTTTTCTAGTTCCTTTTTTTTTCTAGTTCCTTTTTTTCCCCCCTTTTTTTCTTTCCCCCCCTTTTTTCTTTTTCCTATTTTTTCTTTTTATTTTCTTTTTTTCCTTTTTTCCCTATTTTTCTTTTTCCTTTTTCCCCTATTTTTTTATTTTCTTTTTTCCCTTCTTTATTTTCCTTTTTTTCCTATTTTTCTTTGCTTTCTTTTTCTTTTTTCCCCTATTTTTTCCTTTTTTCCTTTTTTCTTTTTCTTTCCTTTTTGTTCCTTTTTTCATTTTCCTATTTTTTCCCTTTCTTCTTTTTTCCTTTTTTTTTTCCAATTTTTTCCCTTTTTTCTTTTTTCCTTTTTTTCTTTTACCTATTTTTTTTTCTTCTCTTTTTCCTATTTTTTCCTTTTTTCCATTTTCCTTTTTTCCTTTTTCCTTGTTTCTTTTTCCTTTTCCTTTTATTCTTTTTTCCTTTTTTCTTCTTTTTCCTATTTTTCCCTTTTTTCTTTTTCCTATTTTTTCCCTCTTTTCTTTTTTCCTTTTTTCTTTTTCTCTTTCCAATTTTTCCCTTTTTTCTTTTTTCCTTTTCTTTTTCCTATTTTTGCTTTTTTCCTTTTTCTTTTTCCTATTTTTTCCATTTTCCTTTTTTCCTTGTTTCTTTTTCCTTTTTTTTTATTCTTTTTTCCTTTTTCTTCTTCTTTTTCCTATTTTTTCTTATTTTACTTTTTTCCCTTTTTTTCTTTTTTCTTTTTTTCCCCTATTTTTTCCTTTTTTTCTTTTTCTTTTTTTCTTATTTTTTTTCTTTTTTCTTTTCTTTTTCTTTTTCCTATTTTTTCCTTTTTTTCTTTTTCATTTTTACTTCTTTTTTTTTTCATTTTTTCTTATTTTTTCTTTTCCCTATTTTTCCTTTTTTCCCTATTTTTTCCTTTTTTCTCCTATTTTTTGCTATTCTTTCCTTTTTCCTATTTTTCTTTTTTCCTTTTCTCTTTTTCCTATTTTTTCCCTTTTTTCTTTTTTCCTTTTTTCCCCTTTTTTATTTTTCTTCCTTTTTTTCCCTTTTATTCTTTTTCCTATTTTTTCCTTTTTTTCTTATTTTTTCCTTTTTTATTCTTATTTTTTCTTTTCTTTTTCCTATTTTTGCCTTTTTTTCCCTTTTGTTCTTTTTTTTTCTTTTCTTTTTATTTTTCCTCTTTTTTTTCTTTTTTTCCTTTTTTCTTTTTCTTTCTTTTTTCTTTTTTTTTGGAGAAAATTCCACAGCTTCCCTACCCCCTCATGGGGACAAAAAAAATCCCACCTATAAAGCCAACCACATGACACCAACCCCACCCACTGATTCCCAATCCCTATTTCCAGTAGCTACCATCCAACCCTTTTCCCAGCCCCTGTTTCATCCCAGTTTAATTATTTCACTGGACAAATATTGGGAAGCACATCCCAAGTTTTCTTTCCAGAGGAGAAAAAAAACCCACCCTGATGGCATAAAACTTTTGCTGGGGGAAATTTGGGTGTGGGCAAAGCCCTCAACTCTGGGAAAACTGGGATGGAAAGTAGATATGGAATATTTAGAAGAATTTATGTACAAAAAACCAGTGGGTTTTATTAATGCCCCAAATCTTACTGGTCATTCAACCAGGCTGAGACACCTGCCTCCAGATACAAGACAGCTCCCTTCTGATGATGCCAAAACCAAGAGAGACTCCAGAGCTTTTGCCTGGGGAAAACCACTTTTTTCCCCCTAAAAATACAAAGGGAGGGTAATTATTTTTAAAAATTCCAAATTTTGAGAAGCTGCTGGTGGCCAGAGGAAGATGAGGATGAGGATGAAGATGAAGGATCAACCTGGGAGGGTCTAAGGATGCTCAGGGATGCTCCAGCTCCCTGAATAATAAGCACCAAGCATGAAAATACTCACTTCCCAGATTTTTCCCATGAGGATTCATGAAAACCACGTGGAAAACTCAACCCTGATCATAGAATCACAGAATCCCAGCTTGGTCTGGGTTGGAAAGGGACCCCAAGGGTCACCGAGATCCAACCCCCCTGCCACAGGCAGGGCCACCAACCTCAGGCCTGGAGCTACACAAGGTTGCCCAGGGCCCCAGCCAACCTGACCTTGAACACCCACCCCCAGGACAAGGGGGATGGAGTGAAGCTGGCAGTGGCTCTGGCAGCTGGGAAGGGCGCTGGGATCCTGGGCTCCATCAGCAGAGGGGTGGCAGCAGGGCCAGGGAGGGGATTGTCCCTCTCTGCTCTGCCCTCCCCCAGCTGGATCCTGTGTCCAGAGCTGGGGCCCCAGGACAAGAGAGATGTGGGGCTGTTGGAGAGGGGTCAGAGGAGCCAGGGAGGGGATCAGAGGGCTGGAGAGAGGCTGAGGGAGCTGGGCTGGCTCAGCCTGGAGAAGAGAAGGCTGTGGGGGGACCTCATTGCAGCCTGCCAGTGCCTGAAGGGAGCAGAGGAACAGGAGGGGAATCAGCTTGTTCAAGGGCAGAGACTGGCAGGACAAGGGGATGGAGTGAAGCTGGAGGAGGGAAGGGGGAGAGGAGAGATTGGGGGGAAGTTCTGTGCAGAGAGAGTGGGGAGGGGCTGGAACAGGCTGCCCAGAGAGGGGGTGGGTGCCCCATCGTGTCTGGGGGTGTTCAAGGCCAGGTTGGCTGGGGCCCTGGGCAACCCCTGGTGCAGCTCCAGGCCTGGAGGCCCTGTAGGCCCTGTAGCTCCAGGCCTGAGGTTGGTGTCCCTGCCTGTGGCAGGGGGGTTGGAGTTCTATGATCCCTGGGGTCCCTTCCAACCCTCACCATTCTGTGATTCTATGACCCCTCCCCAATAATTTGATATGGGGAACCAATCACCCTGCAATCAATCACCGTTGGTTGCTTTGGCTTGTATTAGAAGTCCATTAGAATTAAATTAAACTTAATTAGATTGAGGGTCAATCACTGATGGGCTAAACATGTTGTGTGTCATCATGTGTGTGTGTGTGTCCCCCTCAAAACCAGGTATTTATAGTGGGTACATCTCATCCCCACTGCCCTGGGCCCCGGGCATTAATTAAATTAGCACAAAGAAGGGCTTGTTGAGGCCTCAGGCCGCACCAAGTGGAGCTGGAGAACAGGAAACAAAGGGTTGAATTCTGTCTGGTTGGCTCAAGGGTGCTGTTTGTCCCAGTCTGGTGCTGGAGAGGGGCCAGGGATGTTGTGGCGTGGGTGTATGTGTCCCCCCCTTCACCCCCACTCTGGCACAGCACTGATACAGGAAGGGAAAAGAGCCCCCCCCCTGCTCCATCCCCACCCCCCAGCATTGCTGTGCTGGGATGTGGGGTGGATGGGGTGAGCCCTGTGGGGGTGAAAGGAGGGTTTGCTAAGGGAGGGGTGTAAAGGGGGGGTTGGAAATGGGGTGTTACTAAGGGGGTTGGGCTAAGGGGGTATGCTTGGGGGGGGCTTGCAATGGGGGGGTTGTGCTATGGAGGTCTTGCATCAGGGGGGTTGCAAATAGGGTGCTACTAAGGGAGTTTGGCTAAGGGGGTCTGCTGGGGAGGGGGCTTGCAATAGGGGGGGCATGCAAAGGGGGTTCTGCTATGGAGGTCTTGCATCAGGGGGTTTGCGGGGGGGGTTTCAAATAGGGTGTTACTAAGGGGGTTTGGATAAGGGGGTCTGCTTGGGGGTCTGCTTGGGGGGGTGCCTTGCAATGGGGGGCTGTGCAAGGGAGGTTTGCAAAGGGGGTGTTACTAAGGGGGTTTGGCTAAGGGGGTCTGCTTGGGGGTCTGCTTGGGAGGAGGGGCCTTGCAATGGGGGGCTGTGCAAATGGGGTTTGTAAAGAGGGCGCTACTAAGGGGGTTGATAAGGGGGTCTGCTGGGGGTGGCTTGCAAAGGGGTTTCTGCTATGGAGATCTTGCATCAGGGGGGTTGTAAATAGGGTGCTACTAAGGGGGTTTGGCTAAGGGGGTCTGCTGGAGGTGGCCCTGAAATGGGGTGGGGGTGGGGTGGGCATGCAAAGGGGGGTCTGCAATGGAGGTCTTGCATCAGGGGGTTTGCCAGAGGGGTTGCAAATAGGGTGTTATTAAGGGGGTTTGGCTAAGGGGGTCTGCTTGGAGTGGGGGTGGGGGGGTGCCTTGCAATGGGGGGGCTGTGCAAGGGGGGTTTGCAAAGGGGGTGTTACTAAGGGGGTTTGATAAGGGGGTCTGCTTGGGGGGGGGCTTGCAATGGGGGGGTTGTGCAAATGGGGTTCTGCTATGGAGGTCTTGCATCAGGGGGGTTGTAAATAGGGTGCTACTAAGGGGGTTTGGCTAAGGGGGTCTGCTGGGGGTGGCCCTGAAATGGGGGGAGGGGGGCATGCAAAGGGGGTTTGCAAAGGGGGTTCTGCAATGGAGGTCTTGCAAGGGGAGTTTCAAATAGGGTGTTACTAAGGGGGGGGTTACTAAGGGGGTTTGGCTAAGGGGGTCTGGTGGGGGGGGGGCTTGAAATGGGGGGGCATGCAAAGGGGGTTTGCAAAGGGAGGTCTTGCAACAGGGGGGTTTGCCAAGGGGGTTTGCAATGGGGGTCTTACTTGAGGGGTCTTGCATCAGGGGGTCTTGCAACAGGGGTGTGGCAAAGGGGGTTGGCAAAGGGGGGGGGGCTATTAAGGGGGCTCTGCAATCCCACCTTGGGGGGTTCCCAACCCCATCTCTCCTAAAATCTACACTCAACATGCCCATGCCAGAGATGAGGATGCCAATTCAGGTGCCTTTCAGTGCCAGGCTCCATCACTAACTGGTGCTTAAAGGGGGTGGGATGGGGGGTGGGGGGGGTGGGGGTTAGAAATAAAACACCTGAGCCCTTTCCAACTCATCACAGGAATGCAAGAGTGCTTATGCACTGAGAGCACAATTCATGTGGGGTGAAAAAGCTCCTAGTAATTCCCACAGGGAATTTCTCTGGCTTCCCACCCCCCCAAACACACACACTGAGCCAAATCCCAATATAAATAGTTGCAGGGGAAATAACAGCATCCCTATAAAATCACACCAGCATCCCTAAAAATTGCACCAGCATCCCTATAAAATCACACCAGCATTCCCAAAATTACACAAGCATCCTCCAAACTGCACCAGCATCCCTAAAATCACACCAGCATCCTCAAAATTGCACCAGCATCCCTAAAATTGGACCAGCATCCCCAAAATGGGATGAGCATCCCTAAAATTGCATGAGCATCACTGAGACTGTATGAGAAACCCCCCAGAAAACCCCAGCAGCAGACCTAAAATTGCACCAGCACCCCCAAAATTACACCAGGACCCCCAAAATCACAACAGCATCCCAAAAATTGCACCAGCATCCTTATAAAATCACACCAGCATCCTTATAAAATCACACCAGCATCCCCAAAATCGCACCAGCATCCCCAAAATCGCACCAGCATCCCTAAAATCGCACCAGCATCCCTAAAATCGCACCAGCATCCCTAAAATTGCACCAGCATCCCTAAAATTGCACCAGCATCCCCAAAGTGAGATGAGCATCCCTAAAATCACATGAGCATCACTGAGACTCTATGAGAAACCCCCCAAAAACCCCAGCAACAGACCTAAAATTGCACCAGCATCCCCAAAATCACACCAGCATCCCCCAAATCACACCAGCATCCCCAAAATCACATGAGCATCACTGAGACTCTATGAGAAACCCCCCCAAAAAACCCAGTAGCAGACCTAAAATTATACCAGGACCCCCAAACTTGCACCAGGACCCCCAAAATCACACGAGGATCCCCAAAGTTGCACCAGCATCCCAATAAAATCACACCAGCATCCTCAAATTGCACCAGCATCTACAAAATGGGATGAGCATCCCCAAAATTGAACCAGCATCCCCCAAAATCACATGAGCATCACTGAGACTGTATGAGAAACCCCCCAAAAACCCAAGCAGCAGACCTAAAATTGCACCAGCACCCCCAAAATTGCACCAGGACCCCCAAAATCACACCAGCATCCCCAAAATTGCACCAGCATCCCTGAAAATTACATGAGCATCACTGAGACTGTATGAGAAACCCCCCAAAAACCCCCAGCAGCAGACCTAAAATGACACCAGGACCCCCAAACTTGCACCAGGACCCCCAAAATTGCACCAGCATCCCCAAAATTGCACCAGTATCCCCAAAATGGGATGAGCATCCCCAAAATCACACGAGCATCATTAAGACTGTATGAGAAATCCCCCAAAAAACCCTACCAGCAGACCTAAAATCACACCAGCACTCCCAAAAGTGCACCAGCATCCCTATAAAATCACACCAGCATCCTCCAAATTGCACCAGCAGCCCTAAAATTGGACCAGCATCCCCAAAATGAGATGAGCATCCCTAAAATGAGATGAGCATCCCTAAAATGAGATGAGCATCCCTAAAATGAGATGAGCATCACTGAGACTGTATGAGAAACCCCCCAAAACCCCCCAGCAGCAGACCTAAAATTACACCAGCACCCCCAAAACTGCACCAGGACCCCCAAAATTGCACCAGCATCCCTGGAAAATCATATCAGCATCTGTAACGTTGCACCAGCATCCCCAAAATCACACCAGCATCCTTATTAAATCACACCAGCATCCTCAAAATTGCACCAGCATCCCCGAAATCACATGAGCATCACTGAGACTGTATGAGAAGCCCCCCAAAAAACCCCAGCAGCAGACCTAAAATGACACCAGGACCCCCAAAATCACACCAGCATCAGACCTAAAATTGCACCAGGACTACCAAAATTACAGCAGGACCCCCAAAATTGCACCAGCATCCCTGCAAAATCACACCAGCACCCCCAAAATTGCACCAGCATCCCTGTAAAATCATATCAGCATCCCCAAAATTGCACCAGCATCCCCAAAATGGGATAAGCATCAGCTAAATCACATGAGCATCATTGAGACAGTATGAGGAAACCCCCCAAAAGCCCCCCAGCAGCAGACCTAAAATTACACCAGCACCCCCAAAATCACACCAGCATCCCCAAAATGGGATAAGTATCCCTAAAATTGCACCAGCATCCCTATAAAATCACACCAGCACCCCTAAAATCACATGAGCATCACTGAGACTGTGTGACAAACCCCATAAAAACCCCCAGCAACAGACCTAAAATTACACCAGCACCCCCAAAAGTGCACCAGCATCCCTAAAATTACACAAGCATCCTCCAAAATTGCACCAGGAGCCCCAAAATGGGATGAGCACCCCTAAAATCACATGAGCATCACTGAGACTGTATGAGAAACCCCCAGAAAACCCCACCAGCAGACCTAAAATTACACCAGCACCCCCAAAATCACACCAGCATCCTCAAAATTACACCAGCATCCCTGTAAAATCACACCAGCATCCCCAAAATTGGACCAGCATCCCCAAAATTTGATGAGCATCCCTAAAATCACATGAAAATTTTCATTTCATTTTTGGTTTAAATTTATTTCTTTTCAAGTGAAAATTTTCATTTCATTTTTCATTTAAATTGATTTATTTTCAAGTGAAAATTTTCATTTCTTTTTTAGTTTAAATTTATTTCTTTTCATGTTAATATTTTCATTTCATTTTTAATTTAATGGATTTATTTTCAAGTGAAAATGTTCTTTTTATTTTTAAATGGATTTCTTTTCAAGTTAAATTCTCCATTTCATTTTTAATTTAAATTGATTTCTTTCTAAGTGAAATTTTTCATTTCCTTTTTAAATTAAATGTTTTTTCAATTTAAAATTTTAATTTCATTTTTAATTTTTATTTATTTCTTTTCAAGTGAAAATTTTCATTTCCTTTTTCATTTAAATGGATTTATTTTCAATTCAAAATTTTCATTTAATTTTTAATTTAAACATTTCTTTTCAAGTGGAAATTTTCATTTCATTTTTAAATTAAATGGATTTATTTTCAAATTATAATTTTCATTTAATTTTTAATTTGTTTATTTCTTTTCAAGTGAAAATTTTCATTTCCTTTTTCATTTAAATTGATTTATTTTCAATTAAAAATTTTAATTTAATTTTTAATTTAAATTTATTTCTTTTCAAGTGAAAATTTTCATTTCCTTTTAAAATTAAATGGATTTATTTTCAATTTAAAATTTTAATTTTTAATTTTTATTGATTTCTTTTCAAGTGAAAATTTTCATTTCATTTTTAAATTAAATGGATTTATTTTCAAATTATAATTTTAATTTAATTTTTAATTTAAATTTATTTCTTTTCAAGTGAAAATTTTAATTTCCTTTTAAAATTAAATGGATTTATTTTCAATTTAAAATTTTAATTTTTAATTTTTATTGATTTCTTTTCAAGTGAAAATTTTCATTTCATTTTTAAATTAAATGGATTTATTTTCAAATTATAATTTTCATTTAATTTTTAATTTAAATTTATTTATTTTCAAGTAAAAATTTTCATTTCTATTTTCATTTAAATGGATTTATTTTCAATTTAAAATTTTAATTTCATTTTTAATTTAAATTTATTTCTTTTCAAGTGAAAATTTTCATTTCCTTTTTCAATAAATGTATTTTCAAATTAAAATTTTAATTTAATTTTAATTTTAAATTTATTTATTTTCAAGGGAAATTTTTCATTCCCTTTTTCATTTAAATACTTTTCTTTTCAAAATATTCAAAGAAAAATGTTCCTGCAAGCTGAGAAGGGGGATGGGGGAGGGGGGGGGGGGAAGGGAAAGAAGAGCTAAAGCCAAATTCCTGACTTTATTTATACAGCTGCAAATCACAGCTGGGCAAAAGCAACCTCAGGCTATAGAGATGCCAGCTCCATCCCATCAGGATCAGGGGTTATCCCACCCAGGAGGGGGATGGTTTTCCCATGGGAGCATCACCTCAGTCTCTGCAAGGCAGGAGGATGCTCTAACTCAGGTCTAAATTCAATCAGGGGGGTGAGTATTTGAATCTCTTTCCATCTCTCCTTGTAGCAGGGGGTTTCAAGCCTCCTTGGAGGAGGATGCTTTTGCATCACCCCTTGTGATGGGTAACCCCAGCAACCAACCCTGGGCCACCCCAGCGGCCAACCCTGGGTCACCCCAGCGGCCAACCCTGGGCCACCCCAGCGGCCAACCCTGGGCCACCCCAGCAGCCAACCCTGGGCCACCCCAGCAGCCAACCTTGGGCCACCCCAGTGTCCAACCCTGGGCCACCCCAGTGTCCAACCCTGGGTCACCCCAGCAGCCAACCCTGGGCCACCCCAGCCCATTGCCAGGGCTCATCATACCCATTAAGCTGAGAAAATAAATTAAGCAAAACTAGGGGGGGATGCAGCACCCCCACTTACACCCCAAAGCTGTTTTCCCTGTATCCTCAGGAAATAATCACACACTCACAGGGGTGGGAAGGGGCCCCCAGAGCCCATGGGGTCCAACCCCCTGCCAAAGCAGGGTCCCTAGGTCATACACCCAAGCCCCTAAGGCAATACAAATCATCCCAGCTGGGAAATCCCCCATCACCAGACACAACATCCTACACCTGCAACCCAGACACAACAGAATCACAGACTCACAGGGGTGGGAAGGGGCCTCCAGAGCTCATGGGGTGCCACCCCCTGCCAAAGCAGGGTCCCTAGGACAGGGCACACAGGTCGGTGTCCAGACGGGGCTGGAATCTCTCCAGAGAAGGAGACTCCACACCCCCTGGGCAGCCTGTCCCAGGGCTCCCTCACCCTCACTGGGGAAAAGTTCTTCCCCAGGTTGGGGTGGAACTCCCTGTGCTCCAACTTGAGGCCATCAGCCCTTGTCCTGTCCCCACAGACACTGAGAAGAGGCTGCCCATGGCCCCCTGTGTCCCAGCCTTCAGCTATTGATCCCCATTGATCAGATCCCCTCTCAGGCTGCTTCTCTCCAGGCTGAACAGCCCCAGCTCACCCACTCCTTTCCTCCCAGGGGAGATGCTCCAGGCCCTTCATCCCCTTCGTAGCCTCCTCTGGACTCTCTCCAGGAGATCCCTGGCTGTTTGATCCCAGGGAGCCCAGCACTGGACACAATGCTCCAGCTGGGGCCTGAGCAGGGCAGAGCAGAGGGGGAGGATCCCCTCCTGTCACCTGCTGCCCACACTCCTCCTGATGCCCCCAGGATCCCATTGTCTCTCTCAGCCCCAGGGCACACTGCTGCCTCATGGCCACCCTGTCACCCCCCAGCACCCCCAGGTCCTTCTCCACAGAGCTCCTCTCCAGCAGCTCCCCCCCAGCCTGTCCTGATTCCAGCAGTTATTCCTCCCCAGGGGCCAGACTCTCCACTGGCTTTTGTTGAACCCCATCTGGTCTCTCCCTGCCCAGCTCTCCAGCCTGGCCAGGGCTCTGGATGGCAGCTCAGTGTCCTGGGTGTCACCCACCCCTCCCAGCTCTGGGTCATTGGCACTTGCTGAGGGTGGGTGCTGTTCCCTCAGCAAGGTCAGTGAAGATATTGAACAGGACTGGACCCAGCACTGAGCCCTGGGGAACCCACTGGTCACAGGCCTCCATGCAGATTCTCCTCCACTGCTCCCACACCTGCAACCCAGGCAAGAAACATCCCATAACCACAACCCCTCCTACCAGAAAGTCCCAAAAGCAGCTGGGCTGCTCCAGAGCCCTTGTGCACCCATGTTTTAGGCACAAAAAGCGCTTTGGATGTGTTTCCTGAGTGCACCTAGTGGGTGCTATTTTCTACCCTTTGCTCACAATCGTCACAGAGATCAAGAAACTGGAGTAACAGCACTTATTTTTCCCTTTATTTTTTGGTCATTTATCACAAGAATATAGATTTCCCCCCATGTGTCCTTTCCTCTTGCATGACCTGAATGTTCCAGTGCCAGGTAAAAGAATATGAATTAATAACCAAAGAGAGCATGCCAGCTTCTAAAGCCAGCAGCCTTCCCTGTGAGTCTGCTCTGGATGTGACATGTAACTGGTTTATTCCATAAGTTTATTCACCAGTGTTTTCTCTCCTTCATCACAGAGACACCAGGCTGGGAAAGCCCTTGGAGATCATCAAGTCCAACCATCCCTGTCCTGTGCTAAAGCAGCTCCCTGAGCACCTCATCTCCCCTCTGTTAAACACAGCCAGGGGCAGGGACTCAGCCCCCTCCCTGGGCAGCCTGGGCCAGGCCCTGACAACTCTGCCAGGGAAGAATTCTCTCCTAACAGCTGCTCTGCCCCTGCCCTGGCACAGCTTGAGCCCATTGCCCCTTGGCCCAGCTCCTGGCCCCTGGCTGAAGAGACCAGCGCCCACCTCTCTGCACCCTCCTGGCAGGGCAGGGGAGGTGGGTGGGGAGAAGGTCTCCCCTCAGCCTCCTCTTCTCTAGGCTAGCAGCAGACCTAAAATGACACCAGGACCCCCAAAATTGCACCAGGACCCCCAAAATTGCACCAGCATCCCAATAAAATCACACCAGCATCCTCAAAATTGCACCAGCATCTCCAAAATGGGATAAGCATCCCCAAAATTGAACCAGCATCCCTAAAAATCACATGGGCATCTCTGAGACTGTATGAGAAACCCCCCAAAAAACCCCAGCAGCAGACCTAAAATGACACCAGCACCCCCAAAAGTGAACCAGGAGCCCCAAAATTGCACCAGCATCCCAATAAAATCACACCAGCATCCTCAAAATTGCACCAGCATCTCCAAAATGGGATGAGCATCCCCAAAATTGAACATCCCTAAAATTTAGCATCCCTAAAAATCACATGAGCATCACTGAGACTGTATGAGAAACCCCCCAAAAAACCCCAGCAGCAGACCTAAAATGACACCAGCACCCCCAAAAGTGAACCAGGAGCCCCAAAATGACACCAGCATCCCTATAAAATCACACCAGCATCCCTAAAAATCACATGAGCATCACTGAGACAGTATGAGAAACCCCCCAAAACCCCCAAGCAACAGACCTAAAATTACACCAGCACCCTCAAAATTGCACCAGGACCCCCCAAATTACAGAAGGACCCCCAAAATTGCACCAGCATCCCTGTAAAATCACATCAGCATCCCCAGAATCATACCAGCATCCTCAAAGTTGCACCAGCATCCCCAAAATCACATGGGCATCACTGAGACTGCAAGAGAAACCCCCCAAAAAACCCCAGCAGCAGACCTAAAATGACACCAGCACCCCCAAAAGTGAACCAGGAGCCCCAAAATGACACCAGCATCCCTATAAAATCACACCAGCATCCCTAAAAATCACATGAGCATCACTGAGACAGTATGAGAAACCCCCCAAAACCCCCAAGCAACAGACCTAAAATTACACCAGCACCCTCAAAATTGCACCAGGACCCCCCAAATTACAGAAGGACCCCCAAAATTGCACCAGCATCCCTGTAAAATCACATCAGCATCCCCAGAATCATACCAGCATCCTCAAAGTTGCACCAGCATCCCCAAAATCACATGGGCATCACTGAGACTGCAAGAGAAACCCCCCCAAAAACCCCAGCAGCAGACCTAAAATTGCACCAGCACCCCCAAAATCACACCAGCATCCCTATAAAATCACACCAGCATCCCCAAAATTGCACCAGGACCCCCAAAATTGCACTAGGATCCCCAAAATTGCTCCAGTATCCCCAAAATGGGATGAGCATCCCTAAAATCACATGAGCATCACTGAGACTGTACGAGAAACCCCCCAAAAACCCCAAGCAGCAGAATCCAACCATGGGGTGGGAGAGGGATGCAGATGGGATGCGGCAGCGTGGTCCAGCCCCTGAAGATGAGGATGCTCATGACAAAACAAGCCCCTCAAGAGCCTGATGGATGCTGTTGAAGGAGGTGAAGGGGGGGGGGGGGAGGAACCCCCACTCAAACTTTGAAGAAATTTAAAAGTTCAATGGAAAACCACCCCAAAATTGCCTGAAATCCAAAGCAGCCTCCTTGCAGGGACTTGGATTATCCAGGAGTTGGGAAGGAAAAGAGTATCTCTCTGATGCTCCAGAGGGAGAAAGGTTTCCCCTCCCAACACAACTTCCTGCATTCACTTCAAAAAAATAAGAATAATAACTAAAAATAAAGATATTTCCTTAAATTTAAGGGATTTCCTTTGAAATAAAGATTTCCCTGAGATATTTCCTTGGGAAAAATAAAATATTCCCTTCTAAAAAAAGCAATTTCCATTAAAAAAAAAATCACATTTCCTTGAAAAAATCCACCCAAAAAAAGAGAAAAAGTCATTTAATTAAAGAAAAAAAGGGGTTTGCTTTGAGAAAACAAGTGATTTCCTTTTAAAACAATTAATTAACTCCTTTATCTCCCCCTCCCAAGAATGATGGGGGAGGGGGGAGAAGAGAAAATGGTCCTGCAAGCTGCCCCTGCCCTGATAATGGGGGGTGTTATTTATATATAGAGAGATATACATATAAAAACATATTAAATAGATAAAAAATAGCTATAAATAAAAATACAAATAGATAGACATACTAAAAATTACATATATAAAATCTTATATAAATATAGAAATAAATATAAATATAATTACATATTAATATATAGAAAAATAACTATATATAGAAATGATAGAACTACATATATAGAATTAATTTGTATATAAGTGTCAATATAGAAATCAATCAATCAAGGAAGGAAGGAAGAAATCAATCAAGGAAGGAAGGAAGAAATCAATCAAGGAAGGAAGGAAGAAATCAATCAATCAAGGAAGGAAGGAAGAAATCAATCAATCAAGGAAGGAAGGAAGAAATCAATCAATCAATCAAGGAAGGAAGAAATCAATCAAGGAAGGAAGAAATCAATCAATCAAGGAAGGAAGAAATCAATCAATCAAGGAAGGAAGAAATCAATCAATCAAGGAAGGAAGAAATCAATCAATCAAGGAAGGAAGAAATCAATCAAGGAAGGAAGAAATCAATCAAGGAAGGAAGAAATCAATCACTCAATCAAGGAAGGAAGAAATCAATCACTCAATCAAGGAAGGAAGAAATCAATCACTCAATCAAGGAAGGAAGAAATCAATCACTCAATCAAGGAAGGAAGAAATCAATCACTCAATCAAGGAAGGAAGAAATCAATCAATCAAGGAAGGAAGAAATCAATCAATCAAGGAAGGAAGAAATCAATCAAGGAAGGAAGAAATCAATCAAGGAAGGAAGAAATCAATCAAGGAAGGAAGAAATCAATCAAGGAAGGAAGAAATCAATCAAGGAAGGAAGAAATCAATCAAGGAAGGAAGAAATCAATCAAGGAAGGAAGAAATCAATCAAGGAAGGAAGAAATCAATCAAGGAAGGAAGAAATCAATCAAGGAAGGAAGGAAGAAATCAATCAAGGAAGGAAGGAAGAAATCAATCAAGGAAGGAAGGAAGAAATCAATCAAGGAAGGAAGGAAGAAATCAATCAAGGAAGGAAGGAAGAAATCAATCAAGGAAGGAAGGAAGAAATCAATCAAGGAAGGAAGGAAGAAATCAATCAAGGAAGGAAGGAAGAAATCAATCAAGGAAGGAAGGAAGAAATCAATCACTCAATCAAGGAAGGAAGAAATCAATCACTCAATCAAGGAAGGAAGAAATCAATCACTCAATCAAGGAAGGAAGAAATCAATCACTCAATCAAGGAAGGAAGAAATCAATCACTCAATCAAGGAAGGAAGAAATCAATCACTCAATCAAGGAAGGAAGAAATCAATCACTCAATCAAGGAAGGAAGAAATCAATCAAGGAAGGAAGAAATCAATCAAGGAAGGAAGAAATCAATCAAGGAAGGAAGAAATCAATCAAGGAAGGAAGAAATCAATCAATCAATCAAGGAAGGAAGGAAGAAATCAATCAAGGAAGGAAGAAATCAATCAAGGAAGGAAGAAATCAATCAAGGAAGGAAGAAATCAATCAAGGAAGGAAGAAATCAATCAAGGAAGGAAGAAATCAATCAAGGAAGGAAGAAATCAATCAAGGAATCAATAAAGAAATCTAGAAATAAATGTCAATCTAGAAATAAATGTCAATACAGAAATAAATGTCAATACAGAAATAAATATAAAAATAAATATAAATATAGAAATAAATATATATACACACTCACAATGGGGTTTATATCCCTATATCTTATTAAAATTAAGGGGATTACAGGACACCCCCCAATGCTGTTGGAGGATGGGGAGGGGGCTGGAAACTGCCTTTAAAAAGCCTAATTTGGGGTTGATGGGGGGACACAGCATCTCCTGCCTCATGCTGCCAGCTCCTCTATTAACCTCTCTTGTAATTAGCCCTGAGCAATTAACTTTTGCCCCTAATGAAGGAATCTCAGCACAGGGAGTTGAATAAAATGGGGAGGGGGGGTGTGGATAAACAATCAAGGGGTCTCCTGATCCCACCATCCCCTATTAAGTGTTATTTCTTAAGCCAAATCACCCCAAATCCCACTAACTCACCCCAAACCCCCCCCCCCCCCAAAAAAAAACATCAGACCCTGGAGTTTTTCAGGGAGCACCCACCCCCCACCCCTCTTTTTATTCCCCATGATGAGAAGATGCCAAATACGCTGAGTCAGCACTTTGAAGTCCCACAACACCCTAAAGGTGCACCAAAGCCCTGCAGCAGGTTCACTCCCCCCCCCCCCCCCCAAACATTTTTAGGAGGTTAAGATAAAATCAGCCTTAAAAAACCCTACTAATTAAGCTATTCCCCCCCCCCAAATTTTTAGGATGCTAAAATCAGCCTTAAAAACCCCATTAAATAATTTATTACCCCCCCCCCAACTTTTTTAGGATGTTAAAATCAGCTTTAAAAAACCCTATTAATTAAGTTATTCCACCCCCCAATTTTTTAGGATGATAAAATCAGCCTTAAAAAAACCCACTAATTAAGTTATTCCTCCCCAAAATTATTTAGGATGTTAAAATAAGCCTTAAAAAAACCCTAATTAAGCTATTCCCCCCCCCCCCAACTTTTTTAGGATGATAAAATAAGCCTTAAAACCCCCCACTAATTAAGTTTCCCCCCCCCCCAACTTTCTTAGGATGCTAAAATAAGCCTTAAAAAACCCTATTAATTAAGTTATTCCCCCCCAATTTTTTTAGGATGATAAAATCAGCCTTAAAAAACCCCACTAATTAAGCTTACCCCCCCAAAAAAAATTTTTAGGAGGTTAAAATCAGCCTTAAAACCCCCCACTAATTAAGCTATTAACCTCCCAACTTTCTTAGGATGTTAAAATAAGCCTTAAAAAAGCCCTAATTAAGCTATTAAACCCCCCCAACTTCATTAGGATGGAAAAATAAGCCTTAAAAACCCCCACTAATTAAGCTATTAACCCCCCAAATATTTTAGGATGATAAAATAAGCCTTAAAAACCCCCCACTAATTAAGCTATTTCCCCCCCCCAACTTTTTTTAGGATGCTAAAATCAGCCTTAAAAACCCCCACTAATTAAGCTATTAACCCCCCCCAGTTTTTTTAGGATGGAAAAATAAGCCTTAAAAACCCCATTAATGAATTTATTACCCCCCCCAACTTTTTTAGGATGTTAAAATCAGCTTTAAAAAAACCCATTAATTAAGTTATTCCTCCCCTAAATATTTTAGAATGATAAAATCAGCCTTAAAACCCCCCACTAATTAAGTTATCCCCCCCCCAACTTTCTTAGGATTTTAAAATAAGCCTTTAAAAAACCCTAATTAAGCTATTCCCCCCCCCCCAACTTTTTTAGGATGCTAAAATAAGCCTTAAAAAAAATACTAATTAAGTTATTCCCCCCCCTAATTTTTTAGGATGATAAAATAAGCCTTAAAACCCCCCACTAATTAAGTTATCTCCCCCCCAAATTTTTTAGGATGTTAAAATAAGCCTTAAAAAAAACCCTAATTAAGCTATTTCCCCCCCCAACTTTTTTAGGATGATAAAATAAGCCTTAAAAACCCCCACTAATTAAGCTATTCCCGCCCCCAAATTTTTAGGATGCTAAAATAAGCCTTAAAAAAACCCACTAATTAAGCTATTAACCCCCCAACTTTTTTAGGATGATAAAATCAGCCTTAAAACCCCCCACTAATTAAGTGTTCCCCCCCCCAACTTTCTTAGGATGCTAAAATAAGCCTTAAAAAACCCTATTAAGTTATTCCCCCCCCCAATTTTTTAGGATGATAAAATCAGCCTTAAAAAAAACCCTAATTAAGCTATTCCCCCCCCCCAATTTTTTAGGATGATAAAATAAGCCTTTAAAACCCCCTAATTAAGCTATTCCCCCCCACCTCAACATCTTTAGGATGCTAAAATAAGCCTTAAAAAAATACTAATTAATTTATTCCCTCCCCCTAGTTTTTTAGGATGATAAAATCAGCCTTAAAAAAACCCACTAATTAAGTTATTCCACCCCAAAATTATTTAGGATGTTAAAATAAGGCTAAAAAAAAACCCCTAATTAAGCTATTCCCCCCCCCCAACTTTGTAGGATGATAAAATAAGCCTTAAAAAACCCTAATTAAGCTATTTCCCCCCCTCCCCAACTTTTTTAGGATGATAAAATAAGCCTTAAAAAAACCCTCTAATTAAGTCTTTTCCCCCCCCCAACTTTTTTAGGGTGCTAAAATCAGCTTTAAACCCACTAATTAAGTTATTTCCCCCCCCCCAATTTTTTAGGATGTTAAGATAAGCCTTAAAACCCCCCACTAATTAAGTTATTTCCCCCCCCAACTTTTTTAGGATGCTAAAATCAGCCTTAAACCCACTAATTAAGTTATTTCTCCCCCCCCCCCAAATTTGTTAGGATGTTAAAATAAGCCTTAAAAAAAGTACTAATTAAGTTATTCCCCCCTCTAATTTTTTAGGATGATAAAATCAGCCTTAAAACCCCCCACTAATTAAGTTATTTCCCCCCCCCAACTTTTTAGGATGATAAAATAAGCCTTAAAAAAACCCTAATTAAGCTATTTCCCCCCCTCCCAATTATTTAGCATGATAAAATAAGCCTTAAAAACCCCCACTAATTAAGTTATCCCCCCCCCCAAATTATTTAGGGTGTTAAAATAAGCCTTAAAAAAACAGAAATTAAGCTATTTCCCCCCCCCCCAAAACCCCACTAATTAAGTTATTTCCTCCCCCCCAACTTTTATAGGATGTTAAAATAAAATCAGCCTTAAAAACACCCCACTAATTAAGCTATTTCCCCCCCTCCCCAAAGCCATTTCCCCCCCCCTCCCTCAATTTACTGGTTTCCCCCCCCCCTTCCCAAGCAGCTCCCCCCCCCCCCCCATATCCTGGCCAAAAAGAATCCACACACACACATTACACCCCCCCCCAAAACAGACACAAACCCCCCCCCTTCTTCCTTCCCCCATTCCCTTAATCTAATCACCCCAGGCTGGGAGTTTGGAAAATCTCCTGCTGGGATTTGGGTTTCCAGTTACTGGTTGAGCTGGGAGATAGTGGGGAAGGAGGGGAAAAAGAGCTTTGGGAAAGGAGGATGGAAGTGGGAGAAGGGGGAACCCCAAACTGGGAAGAGAACTAAGAAACCAGAGAGCTTCTCCCCCACCCCCACCCCGCCTCCAGTTAGGCTTCATCACCCGATGAGGATGAGGATGAAGGATGCATCCTTCATCCCCTCCCCACCCAAACCCCCTCTCTCTTCCCCCCCCACTCACCCCCCCATCATCTCTCCAAAACTTTTCCTGAGCTGCCAGCTGGAAATGCACTAAAACCCCACCTAATTAATCGTTTAATTAGCAGAATTAGCCTTAAAATAGATCTCTAAGTGGTGTCATGTTGGGGGGACCCCCACCCCTCACCCCCCCACCCCCCAATATTGTCTTTTTTAGGGGGGTTTAGTCCAGCCAGGGGTAGGATGTCTTGGGGAGGGGGGGGGGGGGTGTTCCATAGAGCCATCCTGGGGAAAATGGGGGTGCACAAGGAAAAAGGGGGATGGATGGGAAGGAAATGGGGTGCACATGGTTGGGGGGGGGGGTGTTTAACCCCTTGAAG
>JAKCOX010000213.1:365631-370631 GCA_022605575.1 Laterallus jamaicensis coturniculus
CCAGCTCACCCAGCCTTTCATAGGATCATAGACTGGGCTGGGTTGGGAGGGACCCCAAGGGTCACAGAGCTCCAACCCCCCTGCCACAGGCAGGGACACCAACCTCAGGCCTGGAGCTACACAAGGTTGCCCAGGGCCCCATCCAACCTGGCCTTGGACACCCCCAGACACGATGGGAGATGCAGGGGGCAGCTGGGATGCACCTTTCCTG
This sequence comes from Laterallus jamaicensis coturniculus, assembly GCA_022605575.1. NCBI lineage: Eukaryota > Metazoa > Chordata > Aves > Gruiformes > Rallidae > Laterallus > Laterallus jamaicensis. Next base: position 365,843 of record JAKCOX010000213.1, read on the forward strand.
GCACGACCCCCCTCAAAAAAGAAGGAATAATATTAAAATCATTGGGTTTAAGAAATAATATTAAATAACATTAATAAATATTAATTTAAATACTATTAATAGACATTATTACTATTAATAACTATTCATTAATGTTAATTAACACTAGTATATAAGTATTGATTGTCTTTCATTATATTAATATAGGTAAATGTATCAATAAATTGATTTATGCCATAAATCAATATTAATGATTTTATTATTGCTATTAATAATAGATGGTATCTTTTAATTCAATAATTTATGGTATCTTTTATGGTATTTTTAATTAATTTAGATAGTGATAAGATTTTCTAATTAGTTATATATATTTATTTTATTTATTTATTATTGCTGTCATTTATTTATTAAAATCAATATTTAATAAGATTTAATGTTTTTATCTAAATTTAATTTCTTTTCTATAGAATTTATTTCTCTAAATTTAATTTCTTTTCTATAGAATTTAATTTATTTCTCTCCATTTCATGTCTTCTCTATGGAATTTAATTTATTTCTCTAAATTTCATTTATTTTCTATAGAATGTAATGTATTTCTCTCAATTTCATTTCTTTCCTATAGAATTTAATTTCTTTATATGAATTAAATTTAGTTTCCATAGAATTTAATTTATTTCTCTAAATTTCACTTCTTTTCTATAGAATTTAATTTATTTCTCTCAATTTCATTTCTTTTCTCTATAATTTAATTGATTTATCTCAATTTCATTTCTTTCCTATAGAATTTAATTCCTTTATATAAATTTCATTTATTTTCCATAGAATTTAATTTATTTCTCTAAATTTCATTTCTTTTCTGTAAAATTTAATTTCTTTCTCTCAATTTCATTTCTTTTCTCTAGAATTTAATTGATTTCTCTCAATTTCATTTCTTTCCTATAGAATTTAATTCCTTTATATAAATTTCATTTATTTTCCATAGAATTTAATTTATTTATCTAAATTTCACTTCTTTTCTATAGAATTTAATTTACCCTTTATATAAATTTAATTTATTTTCTATAGAATTTAATTTCTTTCTCCAAATTTAATTTATTTTCTATAGTATTTAATTTATCTAAATTTTATTTCTTTTATATAAAACTTAATTTCTTTCTCTCAATTTCATTTCTTTTCTCTAGAATTTAATTTATTTATCTCAATTTAATTTCTTTTCTGTAAAATTTAATTTATTTCTCTAAATCTGATTTCTTTTCTGTAAACTTTAATTTATTCTCTAAGTATAATTTCTTTTCTCTAGAATTTAATTTACCCTTTATAAAAATTTATTTTCTTTTCTTTAGAATTTAATTAATTTATCTAAATTTCATTTATTTTCTATAGCATTTAATTTATTTATCTAAATTTTATTCCTTTTATATAAAACTTAATTTATTTCTCTAAATTTGATTTTTTTCCTCTAGAATTTAATTTATTTCTCTCAATTTCACTTCTTTTCTCTAGAATTTCATTTCTTTATTAAATCCCTTGAAGGGATGCTATTAAAATCCTGGGAGCACAGAGCATCCCCCCCCCCAGGTCCCTCCCAGAGGTGGGGGCAATGATTGATAACAGCTTCTCACCCTGTAAATCAGCCGAGGGACTGGTCTGTCCCCTGCCCCCCCTGTCCCCCTGTCCCCCCTGCCCCCCCGCCCCCCTGTCCCCTTGCTCCCGTCCCCCCCGTCCCCCTGCCCCCCCTGCCCCCCTGTCCCCCTGCCCCCATGTCCCCCCTGCCCCCCTGTCCCCCCCTGCCCCCCTGTCCCCCTGCTCCCATCCCCCCGTCCCCCTGTCCCCCCTGCCCCCCTGTCCCCCTGTCCCCCCCTGCCCCCCTGCCCCCCTGTCCCACCTGCCCCCCTGTCCTCCCTGTCCCCCTGCCCCCCTGTCCCCCCTGCCCTCCTGCCCCCCCTGCCCCCCTCTCCCCCTGCCCCCCTTGCCCCCCCTGCCCCCCCCCCCCCATTGCTATTCCGCACAGGCAGCGAGGATGAGGAGCTGTAACGCCACCGCGGGTGCTGCAGCCAGGGGGGGGGACGGGGGGACAGGGAAAATGTGTTCCGGGGGTTAGAGGAGCTGAGGGGGCGAGTGGGAGGAGTAAGGGAGGGAACCCCAGGGCTGGGGGATCACCCCAGGGCTGGGGGATCAGCTCAGGGCTGGGGGTCACCCCAGGGCTGGGGATCAGCTCGGGGATGGGGGATCAGCTCAGGGCTGAGGGATCAGGTGAGGGCTGGGGGATCAGCTCAGGACTGGGGGATCAGCTCAGGACTGGGGGTCACCCCAGGGATGGGGAATCAGCTCAGGACTGGGGGTCACCCCAGGGATGGGGAATCAGCTCGGGGCTGGGGGATCAGCTCAGGGCTGGGGGGTCACCTCGGGGATGGGGGATCAGCTCAGGGCTGGGGGATCACCCCAGGGCTGGGGGATCACCTCGGGAATGGGGGATCAGCTCAGGGCTGGGGGTCACCCCAGGGCTGGGGATCAGCTCGGGGATGGGGGATCACCCCAGGGCTGGGGGATCACCTCGGGGATGGGGGATCAGCTCAGGGCTGGGGGTCACCCCAGGGCTGGGGATCAGCTCGGGGATGGGGGATCACCCCAGGGCTGGGGGATCACCTCGGGGATGGGGGATCAGCTCAGGGCTGGGGGTCACCCCAGGGCTGGGGATCAGCTCGGGGATGGGGGATCACCTCAGGGCTGGGGATCAGCTCGGGGCTGGGGGATCAGCTCAGGGATGGGGGTTCACCCCAGGGATGGGGGATCAGCTCAGGGCTGGGGGATCAGCTTAGGGCTGGGGGATCACCCCAGGGCTACAGGATCACCTCAGGGCTGCAGGGTCACCCCAGGGCTGAGGGATCAGCTCAGGGCTGGGGGGTCACCCCAGAACTGGGGGATCAACTCAGTGGTGGGGGATCAGCTCAGGGACGGGGGATCACCCCAGGGCTGGGGGATGAGCTCAGGGCTGGGGGATCACCGCGGGGCTGGGGGATCAGCTCAGGGTTGCTGGATCACCTGAGTGCTGTTGGATCAGCTCAGGGCTACAGGATCAATCACCTCAGGGCTGTGGGATCAGCTCAGGGCCGGAGGATCAATCGCCTGCACCCCACATCTCCCCTTGCAGAGGGGTGAAGGGATGAGGGCCGCCACGCATGGGGCAGCCACGCAGTGTCCCAGTGTCCATTATTTTAGGCCTCTCCCTTCAGCAGTGAGTGTCCTCCCTTGGCTCCTCCAGCATCCCAGCTTCACTCCTCCAGCATCCCACCCTGGCTCCTTGAGCATCCCTCCCTGGCTCCTTGAACATCCCACCCTGGATCCTTGAGCATCCCACTCTGGCTCCTTGAACATCCCACCCTGACTCCTTGAACACTCCACCCTGGCTCCTTGGGCATCCCCACCCTGGCTCCTGGAACATCTCACCCTGACTCATTGAACACTCCACCCTGGCCCCTGGAGCATCCCACCCTGGCTCCTTGAATATCCCACCCTGGTTCCTTGAACATCCCACCCTGGCTCCTTGAGCATCCCACCCTGGCTCCTTGAGCATCCCACCCTGGCTCCTCCAGCATCCCTCCCTGGCTGCTTGAGCATCCCTCCCTGGCTCCTTGAACATCCCACCCTGACTCCTTGAGCATCCCTCCCTGGCTCCTTGAACATCCCACCCTGACTCCTTGAGCATCCCACTTTGGCTCCTTGAACATCCCACCCTGGCTCCTTCAGCATCCCCACCCTGGCTCCTTGGGCATCCCCACCCTGGCCCCTGGAACATCCCACCCTGGCTCCTTGGGCATACCCACCCTGGTTCCTTGGGCATCCCTACCCTGGCCTCTGGAACATCCCACCCTGACTCCTTGAGCATCCCACCCTGACTCCTTGAACATCCCACCCTGACTCCTTGAGCATCCCACCCTGGCTCCTTCAACATCCCACCCTGGCCTCTGGAGCATCCCACCCTGACTCCTTGAGCATCCCACTCTGGCTCCTTGAACATCCCACCCTGACTCCTTGAATATCCCACCCTGACTCCTTGAGCATCCCACTCTGGCTCCTTCAGCATCCCACCCTGGCCCCTGGAGCACCCCAGCATTCCCCCATTCCTGTTGCTGATCACCTGGCTGGTTCCAGAACCTCACACTCATCCCCTGGGAAGATCAGCTGGGCCTGGATTTTTCCTCCCAAATTCCAAAGCTGCTTTTTCCCTGGAGAGTTTTCCAGAAGTCAGTTAGAATCCTTGGTTAAAAACCCCAGTGCCTGGCTTCCCAGTTGAACCAGCTCCACTTCAACCCCATCCTTGTGGTCTTGCTGTCCTTTTCTGGCAGCCAATTGAAAGTCTCCCCCACTCAATCTTGGGGTCCCCCCTCCAGAATTCACCCCTGGATGGTCCTTTTTGATCAGCTCTCATCCCACCAGCCCTGAGCTCCCAGATCCACAGGATAGGGATGCTCGGCATCATCCCCTCAGGGATGCAGAGCCTGGCTCCCACCCAGGGTTGGGCAGGTACCAACCCCATTTCTCCCTGCCCTGGACCACCCACTGGAGCCTGCACCCAAGGATGGAGGTGGTACCCAGCTGGAATAGATACCCAGACCCCATAACTCATGAAAACCATGAGCAAACACCTTACTCCACACAGGGTTTTAGGATGCAGCCAGGGCTTGGCTCCTAAGGTTGAGCTTTGTGCCTAAGCTCAGCTTAAACCCAGCTTAAGCACTGCAGAGGGTTAGAGGGGTAAGGAAACTCCCCCAAATAATCACCTCACTGCCTTGGGAGGATGTCCAGCCCC
>JAKCOX010000213.1:375631-440920 GCA_022605575.1 Laterallus jamaicensis coturniculus
GCCATAGATCAGCCTGGGAGAAGAGCTCCTGGAGAGCAGCCCTGTGAGAAGGACCTGGGTGTCCTGGGGGGTGAGGAACTCCCCATGAGCCAGCAGTGGCTCTGGCAGCTGGGAAGGGCGCTGGGATCCTGGGCTCCATCAGCAGAGGGGTGGCAGCAGGGCCAGGGAGGGGACTGTCCCTCTCTGCTCTGCCCTCCCCCAGCTGGATCCTGTGTCCAGAGCTGGGGCCCCAGGACAAGAGAGATGTGGGGCTGTTGGAGAGGGGTCAGAGGAGCCAGGGAGGGGATCAGAGGGCTGGAGAGAGGCTGAGGGAGCTGGGCTGGCTCAGCCTGGAGAAGAGAAGGCTGTGGGGGGACCTCATTGCAGCCTGCCAGTGCCTGAAGGGAGCAGAGGAACAGGAGGGGAATCAGCTTGTTCAAGGGCAGAGACTGGCAGGACAAGGGGGCTGGAGTGAAGCTGGAGGAGGGAAGGGGGAGAGGAGAGATTGGGGGGAAGTTCTGTGCAGAGAGAGTGGGGAGGGGCTGGAACAGGCTGCCCAGAGAGGGGGTGGGTGCCCCATCGTGTCTGGGGGTGTTCAAGGCCAGGTTGGCTGGGGCCCTGGGCAACCTTGTGTAGCTCCAGGCCTGAGGTTGGTGTCCCTGCCTGTGGCAGGGGGGTTGGAGCTCTGGGACCCTTGGGGTCCCTCCCAACCCAGCCCAGGCTGGGATTCTCTGATTCAATGACACTTGTGCTCCTCCACATCCCCACCAGCTGAGGCCTTTTGGGGTTTTTAGAGGTTTCTCCTCTCACTGTGATGAGATTTTTTTTTCATTGTCAAAGTGACTTCATCTCTTCCTATCCCCTGTTATTATTTGTTGGAAGGTGGCAGGATCTGTTCTGTTTGAAGTCTTTACATCCTCATTTCCCCTCAGGACCATTAACATTGATTTCCGCCCTCAGCAAGAGAAAGATAACCCAAAGTGGGTTCCTGTAAGAAAGAGATGTATCCCCACTGGAGCCATTAGAAACCCTCTCCTATTATTTTAACTTTCTTTTTTTAAGGATTTCTCTTCAGAAAAGGGCATCTTAGCCCTTCTCACCCAGGCACATCCTCTAAGAAGGCAGAGAGAACTATTTAACCTCTGTGTATTTCCACCACAGAAAGCAGACTGGGGGGGGTGTGTGGATTTAAATAGCTCTTGTTTATCACCACCACCCTCCCAGAGGTATTTTTAGAGGGGTAATTGGATCCTCTTGACGCCTTCCCTTTGCTTTCTCAGGCTCTGCATCCTCAGACCCCATCCCTGCACCTGTCCCAGTTTGTAGCTGAGCAAACCAAAACAGGATGGGGTTTGGTTTTTTTCCTCATCACATTAAGCTGGGTGGTTTCCAGTGTGTCCAGAGGCTTTGCAGAAGGAAAACAAAGGGATTCAGGCTGGAAAATCACCTTCAAGGCATAAAACCTCTGGCTAACAAAACCAGCATGGAAATAAAAGGCACAGGGAGCATATGGTACTCAGGGATGGACCTGTGGCCACCTTTTACCAACCTCTTGAATCAATGAAACCTAGAATATCCTAAACAGAGATTAAATTAAAATAATTTACATCCATTCAATACATTTTAAAGTAAATTAGAGGCATTTCATAATCAATTAAAGACATTTTAAAAGCAATTCAATCAATGAGGCCCAGAAAATCCTAAATCATCTCTGAAATATGCCAAAACCACCCCAAATATACAGATAACATCTTTCCAGGTTGGAAGACCTGGGGTGCCCTGCGACCATCCCACCCCCACCCTAGTTTTCAACAAGGCTCCATAGGCAAATTTATGCAAATGAGGGAGAGGGGAGGGCGTGTTGATGGTTCCTATTGCCCCATGCAAGTGGAAAGGATGGGTTTAGAAGATTCATCTTCCCCTAGCTGCCTTCCTCAGGCTTCCAATCCAGGAGAAGACACCCCAAAAATAAAAGGGGATTCCCCAGCTGGGTCCCCACCATTTAACACCATCCTCATCCTTAAGTCTTAAATACCTTTACAAGAGAGTAATTTAACGCCATCCTCAGCTTAAGCTCCATATCTACAGGGCGTGAAATTAGTTCCAGCAAGCTGCAAATTTGCCTCTAATAAAAATATTTAGCAATTTGCTAGTCTTTAAATCAGGAAACAGAATATTTCCTTGCTTGCATCAATGCCTGTTTCCTTTTCATCCTCAGCTTGGAGCGTTGGGGAGCTCCAGCTGGAAAACTACGAGCTTGGATGAGGGTGTACAAGAGTTTTAAATCAACTCCCCCAGCTCTTCCAGGAGTTTGATCAGTTAATATCATTTGATAGCAGATCCCACTGGTCATTTGGAGTGTTGGGCTGAGGCAGGCATGGTGGATTTGCAGTTTTTAACCCCCCAAAAAATGAGATCTCAACTCAAAACCATCCCAGTTGTGGGGAGGGGGGGATGCTCCTCGAGAGGGATGCTCCTCGAGAGGCATGTTTACAAAAGAGCTTTGATCCATCTGATCCTGCCTTGCAGCCCTTGAAGTAAGGTGACCTCTCTGCTCAAGCAGTAAAAATGAGTGTATTTAAGACTTGGCCAAGCTGGAGAGCTGGGCAGGGAGAGACCGCTGCACGCTGCCACGGCGAGTTTTGCATCATTTTGGGGAGGGGGGAGAGGGGGTTTGGCACCTTCCCGATGCGATAGGCGGTCGCTTGCTTTTTGGTTTGCTTTGTTTTGGTGACTTTGCGTCGCTCCAGATAGTGCTGAATCGGTTAGAGACCTGAGACAGGATGATCCAGAGCGGGGAGGGGTGGGTGACACCCAGGACACTGTGCTGCCATCCAGAGCCCTGGCCAGGCTGGAGAGCTGGGCAGGGAGAGACCAGATGGGGTTCACCAAAAGCCAGTGGAGAGTCTGGCCCCTGGGGAGGAATAACTGCTGGAATCAGGACAGGCTGGGGGGGAGCTGCTGGAGAGGAGCTCTGTGGAGAAGGACCTGGGGGTGCTGGGGGGTGACAGGGTGGCCATGAGCCAGCAGTGTGCCCTGGGGCTGAGAGAGACAATGGGATCCTGGGGGCATCAGGAGGAGTGTGGGCAGCAGGTGACAGGAGGGGATCCTCCCCCTCTGCTCTGCCCTGCTCAGGCCCCACCTGGAGCATTGTGTCCAGTGCTGGGCTCCCTGGGATCAAACAGCCAGGGATCTCCTGGAGAGAGTCCAGAGGAGGCTACGAAGGGGATGAAGGGCCTGGAGCATCTCCCCTGGGAGGAAAGGCTGGGTGAGCTGGGGCTGTTCAGCCTGGAGAGAAGCAGCCTGAGAGGGGATCTGATCAATGGGGATCAATAGCTGAAGGCTGGGACACAGGGGGCCATGGGCAGCCTCTTCTCAGTGTCTGTGGGGACAGGACAAGGGCTGATGGCCTCAAGTTGGAGCCCAGGGAGTTCCACCCCAACCTGGGGAAGAACTTTTCCCCAGGGAGGGTGAGGGAGCCCTGGGACAGGCTGCCCAGGGGGTGTGGAGTCTCCTTCTCTGGAGAGATTCCAGCCCCATCTGGACACCAACCTGTGTGCCCTGTCCTAGGGACCCTGCTTTGGCAGGGGGTGGCACCCCATGGGCAGGGGGGTTGGAGCTCTGTGACCCTTGGGGTCCCTCCCAACCCATGCCATTTTATGATTCTGTGATTGTATGATTCTGTGATTCTATGATCACTGCACCGAGCATCCTTTAATGCTAAGGTGAAGAAGGATTCCCCTTCTCAACCCCCTTTTTCCTGCCTGGTTTTTAAATTCCTGCTTCTTCCCCATCACATCTCACCGGTTGGACTCTGCCAGGGTGGGTTGATGAATGGCCATGCTGGTACTTGGGTGTCACTGTCCAGGTTTGTGGTGGTTTAGCCCTGGCTGGAGGCCAGACACTCACCAAAGTCACTGTGTCACCCCCCTTTTCAGCTGGACAGGGGAGAAAATACCTCTAGAGAGGCTCAGGAGTGGAGATAAGGACAGGGAGAAATCATTCTGCAATCAGTGTCATGAGCAGAACAGCCTCAACACAGGATAAAGGACAGAACCTCTCTAATTGGTGACCCTGCCCTGCACCCCCAGTGACACCAGCGTTGGAGGATGAGAAGCATAACCAGATCTTAAAGCCCCTTCCCCCCACCCCTCCCTTCTCAGCAGATCTCTAGTCAGGATTTCACTCCCTTCTTCCCCCCATCATGGCACAGGGAGGGGCAGGGGCTGGGAAATGGGGGTTTGGGTCAGTTCCTCATAAGCTGTTTTCCTCCTTGGGGTGTGTGGGGGGGACATTCCTCACCCCCTTCCCCTGCTGCACTGTGGGGTCCCACCCACAGCAGCCAGTCCTCCAGGAACTTCTCCAACATGGGTCCTTCCCCACAGGGCTCCAGCTCTTCCCCAGCTGCCCCAGTGTGGGTCACTGCTATGGGTGCAGTCATCAAACACAATGTCTCTCAGTCTCTCAGGCCCAGTCCTCCACAGGGTCACAGCCCCCCAGCTCCAGCGTGTATCGATCCCTCCCTCTCTCATCTCTGTGTCTCTGTTTCTCTCCACAGGCTGCAAGTGCTGGCAGGGGCTGGCTCCAACACAGGTCACAGCATCTCCTGTCTGTCTCCCACTGCTCCATCATGGGGCCTCTCCACGGGCTGCAGGTGGGGTCTGGGCTTTGTCCATGGGGTCTGCTCCACCATGGGTTTCTCAAGGGGCTGAAGTAGCATCTTTCTCTCCAGCACCTGGGGCACCTCCTCCTTCCTTTCCTTGCCCTGGGTGCCTTCACAGCTCCTCACACCTTCTCACTCCCCTCTCTGGGGGCACAAACTGGCAGCTTTTGGGGTTTTATCTCCTCACTGTGACTCCCAGAGGTGCTGTGACCATCACTGATGGGCTCAACCTTGGTCAAAGCTGTCTCAAAGTCAGCTGGTGTTTGCTCTGTGGGGCCTACAGAGAGCTACCTGCTCCTTGCAGAGGCCACCCCTGCACACCCCTTCCCCCCTTCTCCCCCAGGACCCAGCCAGGCAAAACTGTGACAAAGTCAACACAAAGAAAAGCAAAATCATTGATGGATTCACTTTTTCCCCCCTCTCAGCTGCTCCAAGTCAGGGGATGCTCTGCACCAGACCTTGCAGGGCTGCCATTCCCTTCCTGCCATCTCTTCAAATGGGAGGAATAAAATGGTGACTAATGAGGCCTACCTGCCTTTCCTTGCTGTGAAGTCAGAGTTGCCAGCGTGACACCAACCCCTGGTTGGCTGAGCAGAGCATGAAGCTGTCTCTGACACCTGCCTTTCCTTGGCATCAAGTAGGAGCTGCCTGCCAACATATTAAGAGGGGATGTTTGATTCCTCCCTGCACCATCTCATGCTGTTAAACCCCACCAGAGAGGGGTCTATTCCCCACCCCCACCCCCAGTGTCCATTTTCACCATCGTTTTCCCAACATTATTCCCTATTCTTCCCTCTCCTGTTGGCAATCAGAAATTATATACTCCCTCTTGTTGTTTGACAAACTCCTGGTGTTTTCCTCTGTTCTCCTGGGTGGTTTGTTGCATTTTTGGACCCCCAAATTTCTTCCTCATATCCCTGTTTTCATAGAAACTCTTCTCTTTCTTCCATTCCTCTTCCATCCTTTGGCTTTCCATCCCAACTGGGGCTTCTCCCCATTTATCAACTCCCTCCTCTCCTCTTAGAAGTAGTTTCTTGATGCCAGCAGCGATGACACTAAGCAAGTTCAAGAGGTTGCAGCAAAGAGCTTGAGTCACCCAGCTATCAGACCCATGGCTGGATGGCATCGTGTCCCAGATATGTAGCCAGAGGTCCAAGAATAAATCTGATATCATAGAATCATAGAATGGCATGGGTTGGAAGGGACCCCAAGGATCACAGAGCTCCAACCCCCCTGCCACAGGCAGGGACACCAACCTCAGGCCTGGAGCTACACAAGGTTGCCCAGGGCCCCAGCCAACCTGGCCTTGAACACCCCCAGACACGATGGGGCACCCACCCCCTCTCTGGGCAGCCTGTTCCAGCCCCTCCCCACTAGTACCTTGGTAGGGAATTTTATCCCATCCCTGGGAGCAAAGAAAGATCCAGCTGGGATTTGTGGGGAGGGATCCCAACACCTCTGGCAGTGGGAGGCAAGCCCCTGCTGTCCTACAGTGTGTTTCAGGGGTTTCCTCCCCCCCAAAAATATAACGTCAGAGCGGATTCCTGCCCTGTGAGTTTTCCTTGGAAATCTGGGCTGGGATGAGCCCTCAGCAGCAGTTTATGGGAGAGCTGGTGTGTGCCACCCTGGATGAGGACATGGGGCAGACAGCAGGCCTGCTGATGGCCTAGCTCTCCTCTCCCAGGATTTAGGCCCTGACAATATTCTTCTGTTCCCATGAGACAGGAGAAGTTCCTCATGCTGAGAGGTTCTTAATAACCACATTCTCAAACAGCAGCCTTTTCACAGGGGTACAGGCTGCCCTAAGCCAAGAAGCAGTTATGGGAAGGGATTTGGGAGTAAAGGAACATGTCAGGAATGTGGACACTCTGGAGGCTGCTGAACTGCTGCCCAGAGCCCAGAGCATCTTTGCTGCCTCCAAGTGGGGATCTGGAGCCTCTTGTGTTGGCCCTTCAGCTCCACTCCAGCCCCCTTGTCCTGCCAGTCTCTGCCCTGGAACAAGCTGATTCCCCTCCTGTCCCTCTGCTCCCTTCAGGCACTGGCAGGCTGCAATGAGGTCCCCCCACAGCCTTCTCTTCTCCAGGCTGAGCCAGCCCAGCTCCCTCAGCCTCTCTCCAGCCCTCTGATCCCCTCCCTGGCTCCTCTGACCCCTCTCCAACAGCCCCACATCTCTCTTGTCCTGGGGCCCCAGCTCTGGACACAGGATCCAGCTGGGGGAGGGCAGAGCAGAGAGGGACAATCCCCTCCCTGGCCCTGCTGCCACCCCTCTGCTGATGGAGCCCAGGATCCCAGCGCCCTTCCCAGCTGCCAGAGCCACTGCTGGCTCATGGGGAGTTCCTCACCCCCCAGGACACCCAGGTCCTCCTCAGCCACGGGAGGGGAAGGGGCTGCAGGAGGGTCCCGGGATCCGGGATGCAGCCCGGCGGCGAGGAACCAGCTTAAGCCACGCCCCCTCTTCCTGCCCTACAGCCAATGGGAAGCGGCGGTTAAGGCGACAGCGGCTCTGATTGGTTTATCCTGCGCGGCGCGGCGCTGTTGCTAGGGGGAAGCGGCGGTGAAGCAGCATGGCGGGCGTGGTGCTGGGCGTGGGGTCCGGGGTGCTGGTGCTGCAGCTGCTGTGGGGCTTGGCGCTGCTGCTGTGCCTGGCGCTCTCCCGCGCCTCCGGCCGGGCACGGTGAGCAGCGGGAAGGGGCTGTGGGGAGGAATCAGGCCTCCGCCGGTGCCGAGCCCGCCTCTCCCTATCCCCTCCCCGCAGGGTCGCCGTTGCGCCGGTGGCGCTGGGAGCCGCCATCCTCAGCGCCGCCCTGCTGCTCTTCCCCCGGGAGGACGAGAGCCCGGCCCCAGCCCCCGCCGCCGCAGAGGTGAGCCCACGCCGCGGGCTGCGAGGGCGAGCGGGGCCGGGGGTAGCGGGGCCTTCCCGCGGGGGGGGCCCCGTGGGCCCCCCGAGGCCCTGGGGATGGGCCCGGAGGTGGGGCTGTATCTCAGGGACAGCCCCAGGGCTGGCCTGCAGCCCTGGGATGGGGCTTTGCCTCAGGGACACCCCCGTGGGTGCCCCATTGCCCCCGGGGATGGGGCTTTGCCTCAGGGTTGTCTCAGGGACACCCCCCCATGGGTGCCCCACGGCCCTGGGATGGGGCTTTGCCGTAGGGACACCCCCCGTGGGTGCCCTGTGGTGGGGCTTTGCCTCAGGAGCAGCCCCCATTGGTGTCCTGTGGCCCCAGGATGGGTTTTGCCTCAGGGACCCCCCCCCCCATGGGTGCCCCGTGGTGGGGCTTTGCCTCAGGGACACCCCCTGTGGGTGCCCCATGGCTTTTTGATGGGGCTTTGCCCCAGGGACAGCCCCATGGGTGCCCCATGGCTTCAGGATGGGACTTTGCCCTAGGGACACCCCCCATGGGTGCCCTGTGGCCCTGTGATGGGGCTTTGCCCCAGGGACAGCCCCATGGGTGCCCCATGGCTTCAGGATGGGACTTTGCCCTAGGGACACCCCCCATGGGTGCCCCGTGGTGGGGCTTTGCCTCAGGGACAGCCCCCATGGGTGCCCCATGGCTCTGGGATGGGGTTTTGCCCCAGGGACACCCCCCATGGCCCCAGAATGGGGCTTTGCCTCAGGGACAGCCCCCATGGGTGCCCCATGGCCCCGGGATGGAGCTTTGCCCTAGGGACACCCCCCCCCCGGGTGCCCCGTGGAGGGGCTTTGCCCCAGGGACAGCCCCATGGGTGCCCCGTGGCCCTGGGATGGGGCTTTGCCTCAGGGACACCCCCCATGGGTGCCCTGTGGCCCTGGGATGGGGCTTTGCCCCAGGGACAGCCCCATGGGTGCCCCATGGCTTCAGGATGGGGCTTTGCCCTAGGGACACCCCCCATGGGTGCCCCGTGGTGGGGCTTTGCCTCAGGGACAACCCCCATGGGTGCCGCATGGTCCCGGGATAGGGTTTTGCCTCAGGGACACCCCCGTGGCCCCAGGATGGGGCTTTGCCCTAGGGACACCCCCCCATGGGTGCCCCCGTGGCCCTGGGATGGGGCTTTGCCCCAGGGACAGCCCCCAAGTGTGTCCCATGGCCCCTGGGGATGGGGCTTTGCCTCAGGGACACCCCCCATGGGTGCCCCGTGGTGGGGCTTTGCCTCAGGGACACCCCCCATGGGTGCCCCGTGGTGGGGCTTTGCCTCAGGGACACCCCCCATGGGTGCCCCATGGCCCCGGCATGGGGTTTTGCCCCAGGGACACCCCCCATGGCCCCAGGATGGGGCTTTGCCTCAGGGACAGCCCCCATGGGTGTCCCATGGCCCCGGGATGGGGTTTTGCCCTGGGGACAGCCCCCATGGGTGTCCCATGGCCCTGGGATGGGGCCTTGCCCTAGGGACACCCCCCGTGGGTGCCCCGTGGCCCTGGGATGGGTCTTTGCCCTAGGGACACCCCCCATGGGTGCCCCATGACCCTGGGATGGACTTTGCTTCAGGAGCAGCCCACATCGGTGCCCCATGGCCCCAGGATGGGTTTTGCCTCAGGGACAGCCCCCATGGGTGCCCTGTGGTGGGGCTTTGCCTCAGGGACACCCCCATAGGTGCCCCCGTGACCCTGGGATGGGGCTTTGCCCTAGGGACAGCCCCCATGGGTTCCCCGTGGCCCTGAGCATGGGGCTTTGCCTCAGGGACACCCCCCATGGGTGCCCTGTGGCCTCAGGATGGGGCTTTGCCCTAGGGACACCCCCTGTGGGTGCCCTGTGGCCCTGGGATGGGGTTTTGCTCTAGGGACAGCCCCCATGGGTGCCCCATGGCCCCCAGGGATGGGTCTTTACCTCAGGGACAGCCCCTGTGGGTGCCCCATTGCCCCCGGGGATTGGGCTTTGCCCTAGGGACCCCCCCCATGGGTGCCCCATGGTGGGGCTTTGCCTCAGGGACAGCCCCCAAGGGTGTCCCATGGCCTTGGGTTGGGCTTTGCCTCAAGGACAGTCCCATGGGTGCCCCGTGGCCCCCAGGGATGGGCCTTTACCTCAGGGACAGCCCTATGGGTGCCCCATGACCCCGGGGATGGGCCTTTACCTCAGGGACACCCCCCAGGGGTGCCCCATGGCCCCCAGGGACGGGCCTTTACCTCAGGGACAGCCCCTGTGCTGCTTCATCAGGCTCCTGCCCCAGCCCCTGTCGGTGCAGGCCGTGCCTGGCACTCAGGTAGCAGGGATCCCTTTATATCCCCACCCACAGCCAGTATTTACCTGCCATCACACAGGAGCTGTGGGCTCCAGCTCCCACCTCCAGCTGGCAGGGGCTGATCCCTTCTACTCCCTCTCTACCATCATCACCTTTCACAGCTTGGGCTTGCCTCTCCCTGCTCCATCTGCCTCCACCTTCCAGCACCCCATGGAGGATGCCATAGCCCCGTGGCTGATTGTTTTGATCATTTCCTCCTTAATTCTGCAGCCTTTCACTTGCCCCCAGCTCTTGTTTTCTAGTTTAACCACCCTCTGGCTCTCTCCCAGGTTATCCCTATGCTCAGGTGTGGTTTTAGACAGCCCTGTGTTGTCAGGCATGGGGATCTCCCTATTTTGGGTCACAACCACTGCTGTCACGAGCTTCCCCAGAGCTCGCTGAGCTATGCCTACATGAAGTTTCAAGGTGTTTTAAGTGCTGTTTTCTCTGTTCTATTATTAATGCACATTAAATATTGCTCTCCTAGACCTTGATCTGTGTAAATCCCTACTAAATATCCTTGTAAGAGGTTTCCCCCCCCCCCCCCTTCCTTCTCTGCCATGTGTAGGACCTGCTCATGTAAAGGTTGGAAGTGATGCATGGTGTGCATGTTTGTGCCTGGGAGGCCAAGAGGAATAGAAAGCTTCTCTTAATTCTTAGTTTGAATCTTCAATTGGCTTGGACTTGCCCTGAGTATCAATAATACATGACCTGGGGCTTTCTGCCCTGAATCTCTGCTAATTGGCTAATTAAAAAGTGCAAGGTGCAGAAGGAGCCGAGGCGTCGCTCACAAGGGACTCTTTCTGCAGCAGCACCGAGGCTAATGTGATGTATCCAACTGAGCCAGGGTTGAGCAGAGCTCTGAGGTAGTCTCAGGGGCTGTGAGGATGATTTTGGAACCACTTTTCATGCCTTGCCTTGCTGCTGTGTCTTCTTTTTTGTATTTTTTCCCCCCTTTTCTTCCCCCTCCCCCCTCCCACTCCATCCCTGTTTCCATTCAAAACCTCCCTGGGATGTTTGGTGGCTGGAGAAAGCTGTTGTAGGCTTTGATTGGTGTTTCCTTCCCTGTGCTGCTCTTTTCCACCCTGTTGCCTTTCCCACAAGTGCCTCTTTTCAAAGGAAAGGGACTCTGACACCTGCCTCACCCCTCACTTCCCACAGAGAGAGCTGGTGTCAGGGGTGACCAGTGAGGGCAGAAATCTCAGGGACCCCCAAAGATTTTTTCCTCCTAGGGTGATCTTTTTGGACAGCTCTCTTTTTCAGGATAGGGCATACTCCCTCCTCCCTCCAGACCAAGGCTGTGACATGTTGTAGTGTTATTATTATGGGGTGGTTTTTTTCTCCTCCCTATAGATCGTGGACACCTTCTTGATCGGCCGCTTCGTCCTGTTGGCTGTGATGAGCCTGGTTGTGCTTGGATGCATCTTCCTGCTCCTGATCTACCACCTCATGGAGCCTGTGCATGCCAAACCACTCCACAGCAGCTAGCTATCTCCAAGAGGAGATCCCATGGCAATAAACCAGGAAGGAAGACCAGGAGACTGTTCTGGAGGTGAACACACTGGTTTTTTCCCAGCTCAGAGAGAGCTGGAGGAGCCAGTCGTCGCTTGCAAGTGCATCACTTGCACCCAGTGCTTCCTCTTTCCTCTTCAGAAGTGAAGTTTGGGCTGAGCCACCTTTCTCTCCAGGGGCAAGGGGTGTGTGAAAGCCTCCCCAGGCTCCCAAGGTGTTTTAACCTCTCTCTTCTCTTTCACAGGAGAGTTTTGTACTGTGCTCAGTTCAATGAGCTGAGGTTGTTCCTGTCAGCCACAAGAGATGGCTTGTTATGATTCCTTTTTCACCTGAGTTTAATAAAACTCTGAGAAGGCCTTGACTCAGCCTTTGTTTTGTTCTCTGGGAGCATTGCCTTGTGCCAGCCTTTGGTGACAGCACCTCTGGGAAATGCCTTTTCCCACAGCAGAGGCAGGGAGCCTGTTCTGGGCTCCTCAGCATCAGAAGGACATGGAGGTCCTGGAGCCAGTCCAGAGAAGGGCAACCAGGCTGGGGAAGGGGCTGGAGGGCAAATCCTCTGAGGAGCAGCTGAGGGAGCTGGGGGTGTTCAGCCTGGAGAAGAGGAGGCTGAGGGGAGCCCTTCTCCCCACCCACCTCCCCTGCCCTGCCAGGAGGGTGCCGAGAGGTGGGCGCTGGTCTCTTCAGCCAGGGGCCAGGAGCTGGGCCAAGGGGCAATGGGCTCAAGCTGTGCCAGGGCAGGGGCAGAGCAGCTGTTAGGGGAGAATTCTTCCCTGGCAGAGTTGTGGTGAGCTGGTGTCAGCCTCTTCTCACAGGTAACTAGCAATAGGATGGCTGCAAGCTGTGCCAGGGGAGCTTCAGGTTAGAAATGAGGAGAGATTTCTCTTCCAAAAGACCAGTTGGGCATCAGAACAGGTTGCCCAGGGAGGTTGTGGGATCACAGCCCCTTGGAGTGTTCAAGGAAAGGTTGGATGAGGTGCTTAGGGACATGATTTAGTGATACAGGTCCTAGGGGGATGTCAGGGCCTGGCCCAGGCTGCCCAGGAGGGGGCTGAGTCCCTGCCCCTGGCTGTGTTTAACAGAGGGGAGATGAGGTGCTCAGGGAGCTGCTTTAGCACAGGTTGAGGTTGGTTGGACTTGATGATCTCAAAGGCCTTTCCCAACCTTGTGTGTGTCTGTGTCTCCTGTGTGTCAGGAGCCTGAGGTGCCTCCCTGGGTGGGCAGCTGGGAGCTTCCCAGTTCCCTCTACCCTCAAACACAAAATCCTCACTCACACCCCAGATCACTGCCTGGAGTCAGTAGTTGACTCTGGTACCTCAATACCTAGGGGGTGGGGAGGGGGGGGGGGAAACCCCACTTTCTATGTTGTTCAGCAGCAGCAATGGGCTCAAATCCCATTTCTTTTCTCCCTATTTTTTTGGAAGTGGGGAGGAATGCTCCTGCTGAAGCCAAGTGGGGAGGAGAAGGAGCCTTTACCACCTGCACTGTGCTGGGAGAGGTTCCCACAGCTGCCCCATGGTCGCTGCTGGAGGTGAGTTACATTCCAGCACATTCTCCAGCCCTGGAGGGATGAAGCCAGCAGCAAGTCTTGCTGTGAGCTGAGACCCTGCTGCAGCCCTGGGTGGTGCTCAGAGGGGGTACAGCCAAAATCCTGAGGGCAAGAAGCTCACAGCTCTCATACAGATGATGTGTAATTCCTTTTTTACCCCCCCCCCTCCATTTCAGGGACCTTTTTTCCTTCTCCTTTTGAACCAAAGCTGGTGAGCAGTAAATAACCAGCCAGCTTCTTCCAGCCCTGTCCTGCCAGCTGTCAGTCACAAAATACTGCTGTCAGGAGAGGAAGGCTTTAAGAAGGCAGTTAGTGGGCTCAGAGACACTGCTTCCCTGGCAGAAAAATGCCCCAGCACCCTGGAGTCCCAACTCAACCAGCTAAAAAATCCTGTAAGTACATCTCAAAAGGCCAGAGGAGAGAGGTATGTCTGCTTTTTGAGCTGCCTAACTGCTCAGTCCCTCCCCATCATGAACCCTGTGTCCAAGCTCCCTCTGGCTCTGTGCCTGCTGTGCCTTTATTCCTCTAAGAGTATCCACCCAAGGAATTCCAGGCTGGTTGCTGGAGCCTCAGTGGTGCCAGCCCCTACTGATGGGGGAGCTACAATGGGGAAGCTGTGGTTAAAAGCAGCTGGGGTACTAAAACCAAACCAATTCAAGCCTGGTAGCAGAATGTGAAGCCACTCCTGGTTTTGCACTGCAAGCAAACCCAAAAATATCTCCTTTTTTTTTTTTAATTATTATTTTCCATCCCCTTAATCCTTTCCTAGCTAAAACCAGTTGAAAAAAAGCTCGTGGCCCATGGGGGAGAGAGGAGAGCTGTGCTGCAGGAGGGGATGCAGTGGCTCTCTGCCATCAGAAGGCCACTTCAGCACTTTCTTTCCCCACTGAAGGGGATTTTTTTTGTAAGAGCCCCACATCCTCTCCTTCCCCTCCTCCAGGCTTCATCTTCATCCTTGGCCACCCCCCTGCAGCAGGGAACGAGCAGCTGGATGAACTCAACCCAGAGCTCTCTTTCCCCCTTTCTATTTATTTATTCTGGGTGATTCTGCTCCCTCTCTGCACAGGGGCTTTCCAGACAGTTCCTGTTTATTTTTGGGAAAGGAAAAACCACGTCAAGGAATTGGTATGAGCTGGAGCTGCTTTCCAACCAGCCCCAAATGATGAGATATGTTACTTTTAGGGGTGTTTGGGGTTTTTTTAACTCCTATTCCTCACCCAAACCTCTGGCTCCTGGTGGGTAACATCTCCTTAGCACATCTGCACACTGATGATTTATTTGTATTTAGCAGCCCATGGGAGGCAGGAGGGTGGGATTGGCTTCAATCCCAACCTCTCCATTGCTGGCAAAGGTATTGGAAGCTCAGGAGATGGTATAGTCAAGGAGTCTTTGATTTTATTCCCCCCCACTCCTCCACCCCCCCACCCAAAAAAGAATTGCTAGCAAATGATCCCAGCTTTCCTCTTCCAGGCTGGGAGTGCTGGGTGCTCCATGGCCCAAGCAGCCAGCTCTGCACAGGCAAAAAATTCCTGGTGGAAGGAACCTGCCATGCTAAAATGGGATGTTTGTGAAAGATCCCACCTGGCTCTCAGGAGGAAGGCAGCTGAGCTTTCAGGTCAGGAGGGAAAACAGCCCTTTTCCCCTACCCCACCCCTTAAATCCCTGCCAAGCTCCATAGAAACCAGTAGGGATGCTCCTGGGATGCCAGTACCCAGGTTGTCCTGAGGCTGGATGATGAGCAGGGATGCTGGTACCCAGCTCATCCCGAGGCCGGATGATGAGCAGGGATGCTGGTACCCAGTTCATCCCGAGGCTGGATGATGAGCAGGGATGCTGGTACCCAGGTTGTCCTGAGCCTGGATGAGGAGCAGGGATGCTGGTACCCAGTTCATCCCGAGGCTGGATGATGAGCAGGGATGCTGGTACCCAGGTTGTCCTGAGGCCAAATGATGAGCAGGGATGCTGGTGCTTGGGTCGTCCTGAAGCTGGATGATGAGCAGGGATGCTGGTACCCAGCTCATCCTTTGGCTGGATGATGAGCAGTACCAGAGGGAGAGCAAGCATCTGGAGGAGAAACTCCTTCTTGATTTAAGGTGTCTGGATGCTGGCGATTCCTCAGGCCTCATGCTGCGCTCTGCCAGCACTTCATTCCCTCCCTAGTAAAACCCTGGCCCCTTATTTCCACCTTGACTCTGCTGACTTCAGCTTCCCCCCTGCAGCCGAATCCTGCTTTGCCTTTGGCTGCTAATTAAAAAGCCCTTCAGCTCTGCAGAGTTAATTAGGGCCCAGTGCCCCCAGCAGCCTTCACCTTCACGGCAGCTTGGCAGAACCATGGCGCTCCTCCAAACCTCCAGCCCCTTCCCAGGTGGCACAGCTCGGGGAAGGGGGGGACACTGGGGCATGATGGAGGGTGTGGGGTCACCTCTGCAGTTTGCCAAGCGTGATAGAATCATAGAATCCCAGCTTGGGCTGAGTTGGGAGGGACCCCAAGGGTCACAGAGCTCCAACCCCCCTGCCACAGGCAGGGACACCAACCTCAGGCCTGGACCTACACAAGGTTGCCCAGGGCCCCAGCCAACCTGGCCTTGAACACCCCCAGACACGATGGGGCACCCACCCCCTCTCTGGGCAGCCTGTTCCAGCCCCTCACCACTCTCTCTGCACAGAACTTCCCCCCAGTCTCTCCTCTCCCCCTTCCCTCCTCCAGCTTCACTCCAGCCCCCTTGTCCTGCCAAGCTGGAGATTTGAACCTTAAACTGGAGATTAAAGCCTCTTCCAAAGCATCCCAACTCACCAGCCCCCTGACACAGGTGTGATGGTATCACCTCTCCCCATCTAATCCTACAGCTCCCCATGGGGAGGGGATCAGAGAATCCCAGCCTGGGCTGGGTTGGGAGGGATCCCAAGGGTCCCAGAGCTCCAACCCCCCTGCCACAGGCAGGGACACCAACCTCAGGCCTGGACCTACACAAGGTTGCCCAGGGCCCCAGCCAACCTGGCCTTGAACACCCCCAGGGATGAGGCTTGTTGATCCCTAACAAGCTCATCTTGAGCAGGGTGTTGTTTCCTGTCCATACTCTCCTGGCCTGGGCAGCCCCCTGGCTTTGTGGGAGGGGGGATTCCTCCCCTTTCCCATCAGAACAAGATGAGGTGAGACTCACAGCCTTCTCCCAGAGGATCCCAGCTCCTTTTCAGGTCCTTTGTCTTGGGAGAACGCAGGGGACCCTCCTCTCCCTTTGCACCTACCCCTCCATCTCTAAAATTCCAGCGCCATCTGGGGTTTTCTTTGGCATTTCCCTTCTTTTTTTTCTCCTTCTTTTTGTTTTATTTTTTTTAAAGTTTAAAGCTGTTGTGGGCTGCCCAGCCTTTTCTTCACCCTCCCAGCAGTGCAGCCAAAGCTACTCAGACTTTCCAAACACCAGCAGGACGTGGTCCAAGCCTAAAATTATCCAGGAAAGAAAACCTATGAGCAGCTGAAAGAACAGACAGGAGGTATGTGTTGGGGGGAGGAGGGAACCCCCCCCCCCAAACCAAACCAACTTGCTTTTGCAATAAGCCCTTACATATCTTGAGGCTTTGGGGAGGTTTTTCTTGCTTGAAAATGTATTTTAACCCCCTCCCCATCATCCCCAATGAGGTGGATGGGAATTAACTGAAGGGAAAGCTCAGTCACATGTGCACTGAAATAACCGTTCTCAGCCCAGCACACGGCATCTCAGCTCCGTGGAGGTTTGCTGTGGGGAGGGAGGTTATTTCTCTGGGAAAAAGGAGCAACTGGGGATTTAGCTTCTTTTTTCCTGCCTGCCTCATTGGTGTTTTGCTGCTTTCTCCCCCAGGAACCAGCAGTTGCCTGGTGAGATTTCAAAGCCCCATTGAGCATCACTGAGGTTCAACACTGCCAAGTGTCAGGGGTGGCACTTGGGCTGGAGGAATCCCAGCCAGAGGTGCAGCCTGGGAGAAGAGCTGCTGGAGAGCAGCCCTGTGAGAAGGACCTGGGTGTCCTAGGGGGTGAGGAACTCCCCCTGAGCCAGCAGTGGCTCTGGCAGCTGGGAAGGGCGCTGGGATCCTGGGCTCCATCAGCAGAGGGGTGGCAGCAGGGCCAGGGAGGGGATTGTCCCTCTCTGCTCTGCCCTCCCCCAGCTGGATCCTGTGTCCAGAGCTGGGGCCCCAGGACAAGAGAGATGTGGGGCTGTTGGAGAGGGGTCAGAGGAGCCAGGGAGGGGATCAGAGGGCTGGAGAGAGGCTGAGGGAGCTGGGCTGGCTCAGCCTGGAGAAGAGAAGGCTGTGGGGGGACCTCATTGCAGCCTGCCAGTGCCTGAAGGGAGCAGAGGAACAGGAGGGGAATCAGCTTGTTCAAGGGCAGAGACTGGCAGGACAAGGGGGCTGGAGTGAAGCTGAAGGGCCAACACAAGAGGCTCCAGATCCCCACTTGGAGGCAGCAAAGATGCTCTGGGCTCTGGGCAGCAGTTCAGCAGCCTCCAGAGTGTCCACATCCATCTCTTGAAGCCTCTCAAGTGACAGGGGCTCTGGCCTTCAAGGGCTCTGGGTGGCACAGAGCAACACCCACCCCCATGGTGTCAGCTTGTTCAAGGGCAGAGACTGGCAGGACAAGGGGGCTGGAGTGAAGCTGGAGGAGGGAAGGGGGAGAGGAGAGATTGGGGGGAAGTTCTGTGCAGAGAGAGTGGTGAGGGGCTGGAACAGGCTGCCCAGAGAGGGGGTGGGTGCCCCATCGTGTCTGGGGGGGGTGTTCAAGGCCAGGTTGGCTGGGGCCCTGGGCAACCTTGTGTAGCTCCAGGCCTGAGGTTGGTGTCTCTGCCTGTGGCAGGGGGGTTGGAGCTCTGGGACCCTTGGGGTCCCTTCCAACCCAGCCCAGGCTGGGATTCTATGATCTCCACTCACTCCTGGGGGGTCAGTGTGGGGTGCACTGAATGCCATCACCCCCTCCAACATGCAGCTGCTGCTCTGAGTTGCCATGTCACCCCGTAGGGCTGCAGCACCTCACAGGGGTTCTCAGGGAGCTGAGCCAACCAGCCAGCAGATTTGCTTCTTTTTTTTTTTTTATTATTCTTTTCTAATTTTTATTTCCCCTTCCCTGCTGAAACCAGCACTTAATAAAACCACATCAGGCCCAGATGTTTTCTCCTTGGGTTAAGCTCTGAGGAGGTGAAGTCAGTTCCAGTTTGGATTTATATCAGGTATAAACACAACACCTGGAGCTGCTCTCCTGGCTGGAGAGCCAGAACCTGCCCAGGCACCATCCCTCCCTGATGGTCACACCTTGTGACCACCCTCTGTGCCCCAGCATCAAAGTTTGGGGGGGTCCACTCAGTGCTCATGCTTCCCACACCCACCTCTGCCCCAGGGAGCCCCCAGGGCTGGCTTGGTGTGGTTTAATCCCCCCCCCTCGACCCCCCTCACCAGGGGCCTGTCCTGCTAACTGCTAATTAGGAGGCATCTAATGAAAACTGTCAGCTGGACTGAGGGAGAGCAGCGATGGTGCTTGAGCAGCTGATGCATGGCTGGGGGGGGAGCTTCTTTTGGGGCTGAATTAGGAAAAATCCTGGGGTTTGGGGGCATTTTGTTGGGTTTTTTTGCAGTGGGATTAGATGAGGTGCAAAACCAGCTTAATCTAGGTTTAATTCCCAGCTTCATCCTCCTCCCCCCCTCCCCCCACTCCAGCAGTGAAAAGGCTGGGATGCTCTTCACATGCTTGGACTATGAGGTGGTGCTTTAAGTGATTTGGCACCATCCTCTTGGTCCAGTATCCTGCAGTATTAGTGCTGGGATAGGATGGGCTTGAAACTGTGGGGAAAAGCAAGAAAGAGGGGTGCATTCCTCCCCCCCACCCCCCACCCTGAGCTCCCACAGACCAGGCTGTGCCCCACCAGGGAAGGGCATGGAGTCGGCAGCACAGGTTTTGCACATTTTTATTTACAAACCAGCTGAGAATCAGCCCAGAAAAACAGTAGGCTGGGGCCCTGGGCCTGTTCCTTGGTGCTGCCATCCTCTGAAGCAAACCCACCGTGGCGGTAGGAGCCCACCGGGCCGTGCCTGAACCTGTGCCTCAGCTCTGCTGAGATGTACGTGGTTCTCCTGGCATCCCCCAAGCCTCTCTCCTCCCCCTTGGACCTCTCTGCTCAGGGCAGCTCACCAGGATGGGGTTGGGGTGGTGGTGGTGGTGGGGGGGGCACTTCAAAACTCCTTAAACCTGTGGGAAGAGAAGTGGGTGGCTGAACACAACAGCTGCTGTTCCACGGGGGTTGGAATCAGCAACAGGTCTTGGAATCAGCAACAGGTCTTGGAATCAGCAACAGGTCTTGGAATCAGGAATAGGTCTTGGAATCAGTGATGGGGGTTGGAATCAGCAACAGGTCTTGGAATCAGCGACAGGGGTTGGAATCAGCAATGGGGGTTGGAATGGGTGATGGGGGCTGGAATCAGCAACAGGTCTTGGAGTCAGTGATGGGGGCTGGAATCAGTGATGGGGACTGGAATCAGTCATGGGGGTTGGAATCAGTCATGGGGGTTGTGATCAGCAACAGGTCATGGAATCAGTGATGGGGGTTGGAATCAGTGATGAGGGTTGGAATCAGCAACAGGTCATGGAATCAGTGATGGGGGTTGGAATCAGCGATGGGGGCTGGAATCAGCAACAGGTCATGGAATCGGTGATGGGGGTTGGAATCGGTGATGGGGGCTGGGATCAGTGATGGGGGCTGCGATCAGTGATGGGGGTTGGAATCAGCAACAGGTCTTGGAATCAGCAATGGGGGCTGGAATCAGCCATGGGGGTTGGAATTGGCGATATAGGTTGGGATAAGTGATGGGGGTTGGAATCAGTGATGAGGGTTGGAATCAGCAACAGGTCTTGGAATCGGTGATGGGGCTTGGAATGGGTGATGGGGGCTGGAATCAGCAACAGGTCTTGGAGTCAGTGATGGGGGTTGGAATCAGTGATGGGGGCTGGAATTGGTGACGGGGGCTGGAATCAGCAACAGGTCATGGAATCAGCGATGGGGGTTGGAATCAGCGATGGGGGCTGGGATCAGTGATGGGGGTTGGAATCAGCAATAGATCTTGGAATCCGTGATGGGGGCTGGATTCAGCGATGGGGGGTGGAATCAGCGGTGGGGAGTGGAATCAGGGATAGATCTTGGAATCAGTCATGGGGCTTGGAATCAGTGATGGGGGCTGGAATCAGTGATGGGCGCTAGAATTGGTGATGGGGGTTGGAACCAGTGATGGGGGCTGGAATCAGTTATGGAGGTTGGAATCCGTGATGGGGGTTGGAATCAGCAATAGATCTTGGAATCAGTGATGGGGGCTGGAATCAGGGATAGATCTTGGAATCAGTGATGGGGGCTGGAATCAGGGATAGGTCTTGGAATCAGTGATGGGGGCTGGAATCAGGGATAGGTCTTGGAATCAGTGATGGGGGCTGGAATCAGCAACAGGTCATGGAATCAGGGATGGGGGTTGGAATCACTGATGGGGGTTGGAATGAGTGTTGGGGGCTGGAATCAGTGATGGGGGCTGGAATCAGGGATAGATCTTGGAATCAGTGATGGGGGCTGGAATCAGGGATAGATCTTGGAATCAGTGATGGGGGCTGGAATCAGGGATAGATCTAGGAATCAGTGATGGGGGCTGGAATCAGGGATAGGTCTTGGAATCAGTGATGGGGGTTGGAATCAGGGATAGGTCTTGGAATCAGTGATGGGGGCTGGAATCAGTGATGGGGGTTGGAATCAGGGATAGGTCTTGGAATCAGTGATGGGGGTTGGAATCAGTGATTTGGTTGGAATCAGGGATAGATCTTGGAATCAGTGATGGGGATTGGAATCACTGACTGGCACCGCGGTGCTGCTAGAGATGGAAAGGGAGAAGGGCTCTTCTGAGCAACACCCCCTCACAGTTCCACCAGCACCAAGACCCCTTGAAGGAGGAGCAGGCAGAAGGAGGAAGGAGATCTGACCACCCTTTTGTCTCCTGCCAAAGCTGAAATGCCCCCAAGAAAGAAAAGAAACCCAACGTTGAGGCCTCCTCTCCACAAGCTGCTCCCTCCAAGGCAGGGTGGGATATCCACACACCCAGACAGCTGCTTCCCCCAGCAACTGGCAGCTGGATTTTGGGGCAGATTTTGCTGCCAACATGGCCAGGCCAGTGCTGGCCCCAGCCCAGGGGAGCAGATCCCAAAGAACCCTCCACCAGAGAAGGAGGTTTGGGCGGCACTTACCACAGCGCCAGGCCCAGACTATCTATGGCTCTGTCACCTGTAAACACAAGACATAAAGCACCCAACGTTCACAGGGCAGGGGGTGGCATCCAGGGTTTGGGACCCTCACTACCAGGATTGCCTGTGACCCATCAGTGTCCCTTGTTGGGTGGGGTGGGGGGCCTTGGTGGCAATGGGTGATGGGGCCAGTGCTGATTTAGAGATGATTTACACCTTTGCTGCAGTGCTTTGATTAGTGAGGGCCCCTCCACCCTGTGTAATCAAGCTCATTAGTGTGGGTGGGGGCAAATCAGTCTACACATTCAAGTGCTGTTAATCAATCTTTTGCTAATAGGCTGATGTTTCCCACTCAGCCCTGCCCCCCCTACACCTTCCCTAGCCAGTGTGATTTGATCCCAAATCTTCATCTTGGCCCTTGATGGGCTGGTTTGGAGGCTGAACCAACCAAGTGAAACCCCCAAATTGGGGTGAATCAGGCCTGTGTTTGTATTTAACCCTCAGGATACTCACGCTGAGCTACTTCCCATCCAGCACTGACTCTGTTAGCTGCACGCTAGAGCTACAAAGACAGGAGGGGGGGCATGTTTAGCACCAGTTGGGGGGGTTGTTTGGGAAGTGTGACTGGCTAAAACCCTGTGGGAGCTGCCCTGGCTTAAGGCAGGAATGACTTTGCTCCCACAGGCCTTTGATCCCAAATGAGATGGCCTCATGAAACCTGAGGTGAGGCCCACGGTGGAGATGCAGCGGTGACATCAAGGGGTAACAAAGGTCTTGCTGGAGCAGTACTCATAGAATGGCATGGATTGTGAGAGACCCCAAGGGTCACAGAGCTCCAACCCCCTGCCACAGGCAGGGACACCAACCTCAGGCCTGGAGCTACACAAGGTTGACCAGGGCCCCAGCCAACCTGGCCTTGAACACCCCCAGACACGATGGGGCACCCACCCCTCTCTGGGCAGCCTGTTCCAGCCCCTCCCCACTCTCTCTGCACAGAACTTCCCCCCAATCTCTCCTCTCCCCCTTCCCTCCTCCAGCTTCACTCCATCCCCCTTGTCCTGCCAGTCTCTGCCCTTGAACAAGCTGATTCCCCTCCTGTTCCTCTGCTCCCTTCAGGCACTGGCAGGCTGCAATGAGGTCCCCCCACAGCCTTCTCTTCTCCAGGCTGAGCCAGCCCAGCTCCCTCAGCCTCTCTCCAGCCCTCTGATCCCCTCCCTGGCTCCTCTGACCCCTCTCCAACAGCCCCACATCTCTCTTGTCCTGGGGCCCCAGCTCTGGACACAGGATCCAGCTGGGGGAGGGCAGAGCAGAGAGGGACAATCCCCTCCCTGTCCCTGCTGCCACCCCTCTAGTGATGGAGCCCAGGATCCCAGCGCCCTTCCCAGCTGCCAGAGCCACTGCTGGCTCATGGGGAGTTCCTCACCCCCCAGGACACCCAGGTCCTTCTCACAGGGCTGCTCTCCAGCAGCTCTTCTCCCAGGCTGATCTCTCGCTGGGATTCCTCCAGCCCAAGTGCCACCCCTGGCACTTGGCAGTGTTGAACCTCATTAGGTTCACCTAGGCCCATTTTTCCACGGGTGCTGAGTTTTGGGATGGTGGGACCAGAGGCTGTGCTGGGACAGGCCATACATACCCTCTTTTCCTTGCCATGAAGCCGAACCACCCACGGACCTCTTTAACCACCACACGAGCCAGGAGCTGCAAAAGGCAAGGTGGAGGATCACCACAGGGGATGGATGACAACTCTGCAGCCACCAGCCTCACCACAGGCATTCCCATCACAAGGAAGGAAATTTAAGGCTCTTCCTAGGCAAGATTGCATGGACTACAGCCAGGCATGGAGGAGGTCTTTGGGAAAAGCCAATGTGAGGAGCTGAAGATTTGGAGACCCTACAAGGCTTTGCTGTGCCCACCTGTCTCCTGAGGACCAGCCCTGCCCTCCATCCCTTCATAGAATCACAGAATCACAAGGTTGGAAAAGACCTTTGAAGATCAGAGAATCAAAGAATGGTCTAGGGTTGGGAGGGACCCCAAGGGTCCCAGAGCTCCAACCCCCTGCCACAGGCAGGGACACCAACCTCAGGCCTGGAGCTACACAAGGTTGACCAGGGCCCCAGCCAACCTGGCCTTGAACACCCCCAGACACGATGGGGCACCCACCCCCTCTCTGGGCAGCCTGTTCCAGCCCCTCCCCACTCTCTCTGCACAGAACTTCCCCCCAATCTCTCCTCTCCCCCTTCCCTCCTCCAGCTTCACTCCATCCCCTTGTCCTGCCAGTCTCTGCCCTTGAACAAGCTGATTCCCCTCCTGTTCCTCTGCTCCCTTCAGGCACTGGCAGGCTGCAATGAGGTCCCCCCACAGCCTTCTCTTCTCCAGGCTCAGCCAGCCCAGCTCCCTCAGCCTCTCTCCAGCCCTCTGATCCCCTCCCTGGCTCCTCTGACCCCTCTCCAACAGCCCCACATCTCTCTTGTCCTGGGGCCCCAGCTCTGGACACAGGATCCAGCTGGGGGAGGCCAGAGCAGAGAGGGACAATCCCCTCCCTGGCCCTGCTGCCACCCCTCTGCTGATGGAGCCCAGGAGATGGAGATCATCAAGTCCAACCAACCCCATCCTGTGCTAAAGCAGCTCCCTGAGCACCTCATCTCCCCTCTGTTAAACACAGCCAGGGGCAGGGACTCAGCCCCCTCCCTGGGCAGCCTGGGCCAGGCCCTGACAACTCTGCCAGGGAAGAATTCTCTCCTAACAGCTGCTCTGCCCCTGCCCTGGCACAGCTTGAGCCCATTGCCCCTTGGCCCAGCTCCTGGCCCCTGGCTGAAGAGACCAGCGCCCACCTCTCTGCACCCTCCTGGCAGGGCAGGGGAGGTGGGTGGGGAGAAGGGCTCCCCTCAGCCTCCTCTTCTCCAGGCTCAACACCCCCAGCTCCCTCAGCTGCTCCTCAGAGGATTTGCCCTCCAGCCCCTTCCCCAGCCTGGTTGCCCTTCTCTGGACTGGCTCCAGGACCCCCATGTCCTTCTGATGCTGAGGAGCCCAGAACTGGACCCAGCCTCTGCTGTGGGAAAAGGCATTTCTCCACAACCTCCCTTCAGGTAGTTGTATGGGGTGAGCAGGCAGCTAGAAGGGAACCACTGGAATCTCCAGGCTGGCAAAAACAAGTCCTGCTGAGGAGGGACCTACCAGGCAAGCCAAGACATCAGCTGCTATCAACATGTAGAAGACGTTGTTCCAGCCCGTGGGGGAGATGAGCCCTGCCAGCAGCGGCCCAAGCGCAGCACCTGGGAGGGGGCATAAAGCACATTGAGAGATGCATGGGGCAGAAGAGGACTAGGACACCCCTCCCAGAACTATGTCCCCAGGAGAAATTGGTGCTTGGCATCCCCCAGATGCCCATACCTATGGATCCTGTGCCATCAATGATGGCTGTGACAGTGGAAAGGGCTTTGGCGTTTCCTTTGAGAGACTCGTGGGTTCCCTGTAGGGATGGAGGAGCAAAATGTAAGGAGGAAGAACAGCTTTGGGGTTCACAGCTGGCAAGTCCCAGCTTGAGGCCATTGGCACCCCCCCTTGGGAAGCAATTCCCATGCATTGGACCCAGCCATGGATGGGAAAGAGCAAATTTGGACACTGCCTACAGCCAAACTGTGGCAAATCTGGGATTGCAAGCAGCAGGCAGCCATCCCAGCCACTTCCCAGGCAATTGGAGATTGGACCCTTAAATTGGAGATTGGACCCTAAAATTGGAGATTGGCCCCTTAAATTGGAGATTGGACCCTAAAATTGGAGATTGGACCCTTAAATTGGAGATTGGACCCTTAAATTGGAGATTGGACCCTTAAATTGGAGATTGGACTCTTAAATTGGAGATTGGACCCTTAAATTGGAGATTTGAGCCTCCTCCAAAGCATCCCAACTCACCAGCCCCCCGACACAGGTGTGATGGTATCACCTCTCCCCATCTAATCCTACAGCTCCCCATGGGGAGGGGATCAGAGAATCCCAACCTGGGCTGGGTTGGGAGGGACCCCAAGGGTCCCAGAGCTCCAACCCCCCTGCCACAGGCAGGGACACCAACCTCAGGCCTGGAGCTACACAAGGTTGCCCAGGGCCCCAGCCAACCTGGCCTTGAACACCCCCAGACACAATGGGGCACCCACCCCCTCTCTGGGCAGCCTGTTCCAGCCCCTCCCCACTCTCTCTGCACAGAACTTCCCCCCAATCTCTCCTCTCCCCCTTCCCTCCTCCAGCTTCACTCCAGCCCCCTTGTCCTGCCAGTCTCTGCCCTGGAACAAGCTGATTCCCCTCCTGTTCCTCTGCTCCCTTCAGGCACTGGCAGGCTGCAATGAGGTCCCCCCACAGCCTTCTCTTCTCCAGGCTGAGCCAGCCCAGCTCCCTCAGCAGTGTAGGACACTGCCTACAGCCAAACTATGGCAAATCTGGGATTGCAAGCAGCAAGCAGCCATTCCAGGCCACTTCCCAGCCCATCCTCCCTTTGAGATTCTGCTTAAGAGTCACGGGGATGAGGTGAAACAGCAATGGGGAGGGGGGAATCATAGAATGGCATGGGATGGAAGGGACCTCAAGGACCACAGAGCTCCAACCCCCCTGCCACAGGCAGGGAAGCTGTGTTAAAGGCAGCATGTGGAGCACAGTGGGAGGTGGGATGGCCCTGCCTTTCTCCACTGGGCTTAGAAAACAAAGCAAACATGGGGAAAAAAAAAATCCCTGAAAACATCCCAACAGGAAAGAGGGAGCATCCTGTGGCTGGGCAGGGCAGCTGTGGTGAGGGATGTGGGGTGCAGCTCTTACCAGATCCGCCGACACCGCCGTGGTGATCAGAGCGTAGGGCCCGTTAACCAGAGCTCCACAGACAATCAGCATGGCTGCAAGGAGCAAGGTGGCCACAGAGGTACCCAGGAAGAGAGGAAAAGAGGAAGTTTTTATGGCCAGGGAGCAACAAGCAGGACTTTGGCTCCATCATTCCCCAGCTCTGTGCCTGGGCGCCGCTGTCCTGCGCATCCATCTCCTGCTCACTCCTCTTTTCCCCAGGAAATCCCACCCAGCAGGAAGAAAATGCTTTCCCAGAACAACCCACCCCCAAATTCTGGGTCAGGACCCCAGCTTGAGAGGAGAGGACACAGGTGAGTGTGCAGCATCCTGTCCCCATGGTGATGGGAGCTGGCTGTGCTGAGCTCCTTACCTATGGATGTGCCGATGCCGTTCTGGCCAATGTGGTTATACAGGAACAGCTGGAAGGAGAGGTGGGATGGAGCAGTTTACAGCTGTTCCAGCTGTTTTCCCAAACCTTTTCCTCACAGCAGCACCCCAGGGACAGGATGGAGAAAGTAGGTACTGGAATTATTGCTGGTATCAAACTTCCCAGGGCACCCACCCTGACCTAACAACTGTCCAGCTGGGATGGGGACCCAAGCTCACTCCTGGCTCTGCATCCTGCCCCTCAGCTGAAACACCCAGCACCTGGCAGAGGTGCTGCCCAAATTTACAGCCCAGGGAGGCTCATGCACCTCCCTGCTGGTGCTACTGGGAGGGGGGACAGGGATGTGATGCAGCCTGGTTGCTTCTCAGCACACGCCAGCTCCTTCAAAGGGGTGAGGATCCCTGGAGCTAATTAAGTATTCCCAGCTAATTAAGTACTTTTGGGGGGTTTTTTTGAGCCAGAAAAAGCTCCATGCAGGTGGTCAGGAAGGACATCCTGTCAGGGCACTGGTGGAGCATGAGGCTGTTTGCATGGAGGGCTTTTGGGATGTGAAAGCTGGACCAGCCCAGGAGGACCCAGGAGGCTTTAAGACCCAACAGGGTTATAGAATCATAGCCTGGGATGGGTTGGGAGAGACCCCAAGGGTCACAGAGCTCCAACCCCCCTGCCACAGGCAGGGACACCAACCTCAGGCCTGGAGCTACACAAGGTTGCCCAGGGCCCCAGCCAACCTGGCCTTGAACACCCCCAGACACGATGGGGCACCCACCCCCTCTCTGGGCAGCCTGTTCCAGCCCCTCCCCACTCTCTCTGCACAGAACTTCCCCCCAATCTCTCCTCTCCCCCTTCCCTCCTCCAGCTTCACTCCAGCCCCCTTGTCCTGCCAGTCTCTGCCCTGGAACAAGCTGACACCATGGGGGTGGGTGTTGCTCTGTGCCACCCAGAGCCCTTGGAGGCCAGAGCCCCTGTCACTTGAGAGGCTTCAAGAGATGGATGTGGACACTCTGGAGGCTGCTGAACTGCTGCCCAGAGCCCAGAGCATCTTTGCTGCCTCCAAGTGGGGATCTGGAGCCTCTTGTGTTGGCCCTTCAGCTTCACTCCAGCCCCCTTGTCCTGCCAGTCTCTGCCCTTGAACAAGCTGATTCCCCTCCTGTTCCTCTGCTCCCTTCAGGCACTGGCAGGCTGCAATGAGGTCCCCCCACAGCCTTCTCTTCTCCAGGCTGAGCCAGCCCAGCTCCCTCAGCCTCTCTCCAGCCCTCTGATCCCCTCCCTGGCTCCTCTGACCCCTCTCCAACAGCCCCACATCTCTCTTGTCCTGGGGCCCCAGCTCTGGACACAGGATCCAGCTGGGGGAGGGCAGAGCAGAGAGGGACAATCCCCTCCCTGGCCCTGCTGCCACCCCTCTGCTGATGGAGCCCAGGATCCCAGCGCCCTTCCCAGCTGCCAGAGCCACTGCTGGCTCATGGGGAGTTCCTCACCCCCCAGGACACCCAGGTCCTTCTCACAGGGCTGCTCTCCAGCACCTCTTCCCCCAGGCTGATCTCTGGCTGGGATTCCTCCAGCCCAAGTGCCACCCCTGACCCTTGGCAGTGTTGACCCTCATCAGGTTCACCCAGGCCCATCTTTCCAGCCTGAAAATGGGTTATGGTGGGATGGAGGGAAAAACGTCACCCTAAAGGGTTTAGATTTTGGTTGTGAAGGACTCTGCAATACCCTCCCACCCCCAAGATCTGAACATCCACCCTGGGAGCATCTAGGCACGTGGATGGATCCCAGTCTCTACCAAGCATGTGACCAGCTCATCCCAGGCACTGGGGAAGAGGAAGGCGACTGTGACACAAAGGAGCCAGAGGAGAGGAAACCCTCGTGACCAGCATTGGGTTGGGTTTTTCCATGTGACAACTCACCATGGGAGCAGCAATGACCAGCATCACGCAGCACGTGGTGGCCCTGCCACCGGTGTAGTCGGAGATGAGGCCAGCGAAGATCCCCCCTGCAAGAAGGAGTCACAGATGTCCCTATCCTGGGGGGCATCAGGAGGAGTGTGGGCAGCAGGTGACAGGAGGGGATCCTCCCCCTCTGCTCTGCCCTGCTCAGGCCCCACCTGGAGCATTGTGTCCAGTGCTGGGCTCCCTGGGATCAAACAGCCAGGGATCTCCTGGAGAGAGTCCAGAGGAGGCTACGAAGGGGATGAAGGGCCTGGAGCATCTCCCCTGGGAGGAAAGGAGTGGGTGCCCCATCGTGTCTGGGGGTGTTCAAGGCCAGGTTGGATGGGGCCCTGGGCAACCTTGTGTAGCTCCAGGCCTGAGGTTGGTGTCCCTGCCTGTGGCAGGGGGTTGGAGCTCTGGGACCCTTGGGGTCCCTCCCAACCCAGCCCATCCTATGATCCTATGAAAGGCTGGGTGAGCTGGGGCTGTTCAGCCTGGAGAGAAGCAGCCTGAGAGGGGATCTGATCAATGGGGATCAATAGCTGAAGGCTGGGACACAGGGGGCCATGGGCAGCCTCTTCTCAGTGTCTGTGGGGACAGGACAAGGGGCAATGGCTGCAAGTTGGAGCACAGGGAGTTCCACCCCAACCTGGGGAAGAACTTTTCCCCAGTGAGGGTGAGGGAGCCCTGGGACAGGCTGCCCAGGGGGTGTGGAGTCTCCTTCTCTGGAGAGATTCCAGCCCCGTCTGGACACCGACCTGTGTGCCCTGTCCTAGGGACCCTGCCTTGGCAGGGGGTGGCACCCCATGGGCTCTGGAGGCCCCTTCCCACCCCTATGATTCTCTGATCACCTTGCCCCAGCAGCACAGCTCCAACCTAAAAATCCAACAGGTTCCTGCACCATCACATCCCTTCGTGCCCCATCATCTCATCAAGACACCCCTGTGGTTGACCCCAGGAATAAAGAAGCCACCCAGGTCCCCCACAAACCTAAAATGCCCCCGACATCAAAGAGGGTTGAGAGGTCACCAGCTTCCTTGGCACCGAAATGAGCTGTGAGGGAAGAGAAGAGGGGTGAGGAGATGCTCCCCTTGGTTCATTCCCACCTCACCCTCCCCAAAAACTCACCCACATTCACGATGTAGAGGGGCAGCCAGTAGAGGAAGGTGTAGCTCACCAGCTTGGCAAAAAGCAGGCAAAGGGAGAACTCCACCACACCCTGGGAGAGGAGAAGACATCAGAGAAGCCAAGCTTCCTCCAGATGGGGGTTCCTAAGACATCAGAGGAGCCTCCTTCTCCCAAGCCTCCTCCAGATGGGGGTTCCTAAGACATCAGAGGAGCCTCCTTCTCCCAAGCTTCCTCCAGATGGGGGTTCCAAAGACACCAAGGGAACCTCCTTCTCCCAAGTTTCCTCCAAATGGGAGTTCCAAAGACATCAGAGGAGCCTCCTTCTCCCAAGCTTCCTCCAGATGGGGGTTCCTAAGACATCAGAAGAGCCTCCTTCTCCTAAGCCTCCTCCAGATGGGAGTTCCAAAGATATCAAGGGAACCTCCTTCTCCCAAGCTTCCTCCAGGTGGAGGTTCCAAAGACATCAGAGGAGCCTCCTTCTCCCAAGCCTCCTCCAGATGGGGGTACCAGCCCAGCAGACACCTCCCTCAAATGGGGTGAGCCACCCTGGCTTTGCTCTTCCCTCCATCCCCATCATGACACAAGAGGCACCCCAGGACTCACGGGTATGCGGAGCGCCCCGAGGAAGCTGATGGCTTCGGGCTCCTCAGCTGGCTCCTTGGGGCTGTGGGAGGGATCTGAGCTGCTCTGGCCAGAGATGCTCAGTGGCCCCTCGTTGGAGGAGACAGCTTCAGGATCCTTCTCACTGGTGGTCACCCCCCCAGCATCCTCCTCATCAGAGGCCATCTGAAAACAAGGTGAAAGCAGGAGGTGGGGCTGTCACTGCTGCAAGGGGTTGGCTGCCAGGATGTGCTCCTCTAGATGCTTCTAACAGGACAGTAAGGAGGAGAACCCTCCAATAAACAAACACTGCTCTGATTTCATAGAATCCCAGCCTGGGCTGGGTTGGGAGGGACCCCAAGGGTCCCAGAGCTCCAACCCCCCTGCCACAGGCAGGGACACCAACCTCAGGCCTGGAGCTACACAAGGTTGCCCAGGGCCCCAGCCAACCTGGCCTTGAACACCCCCAGACACGATGGGGCACCCACCCCCTCTCTGGGCAGCCTGTTCCAGCCCCTCCCCACTCTCTCTGCACAGAACTTCCCCCCAATCTCTCCTCTCCCCCTTCCCTCCTCCAGCTTCACTCCAGCCCCCTTGTCCTGCCAGTCTCTGCCCTTGAACAAGCTGACACCATGGGGGTGGGTGTTGCTCTGTGCCACCCAGAGCCCTTGGAGGCCAGAGCCCCTGTCACTTGAGAGGCTTCAAGAGATGGATGTGGACACTCTGGAGGCTGCTGAACTGCTGCCCAGAGCCCAGAGCATCTTTGCTGCCTCCAAGTGGGGATCTGGAGCCTCTTGTGTTGGCCCTCCAGCTTCACTCCATCCCCTTGTCCTGCCAGTCTCTGCCCTTGAACAAGCTGATTCCCCTCCTGTTCCTCTGCTCCCTTCAGGCACTGGCAGGCTGCAATGAGGTCCCCCCACAGCCTTCTCTTCTCCAGGCTGAGCCAGCCCAGCTCCCTCAGCCTCTCTCCAGCCCTCTGATCCCCTCCCTGGCTCCTCTGACCCCTCTCCAACAGCTCCACATCTCTCTTGTCCTGGGGCCCCAGCTCTGGACACAGGATCCAGCTGGGGGAGGGCAGAGCAGAGAGGGACAATCCCCTCCCTGGCCCTGCTGCCACCCCTCTGCTGATGGACATTGGGACCTGACACTCCAGTTGTTTTGCTGCCAACTCCCAGCCCAGGAGGAGCTCCCATGCAGCTGATCCAACTCACATGGTGCAGAGGTGGGCTGCAGCCGACATCCTCAGGATCTGCAGGGAGAAAAGAGATCTCATGAGAACCTGGACCTGTCCTGCTCCACCTGGGAAATGCAGGGAGGGGAGAAACCTGGGGCTGGGAACCCCCTGGGGCTGGGAACCCCCTGGGGCTGGGCTGCATCTCTAGGTTCCCATTTCCCAGCAGCAAAAAATCCCTAGTTAAACCCCAAAACAGGCTGAAAGGAGTGAGTAAAGCAGGGGCTGAGCCTGCCTGCATGACCCTGGAGGGTGCTGAGCACCCCTGTGGCAGTTGGGTCCCAGCTGGGAGGAAGGATTTTGGGCTGCCAAAAACACTTGGGAGACTGGGAAAGCCAAGAAAGTTGGCATCATCCCAACTCCTGCCACTCACACTCCACGAGGAAGAAGAAGCAGATGATGCCCACAGCAGTGATGATGATGCCAGGGACGATGAAGGACAGGCCCCAGGCAGAGGAAACCCAGACACCGGCGATGAGCGACCCTAGGATGTTGCCAACGGAGGTGTGGGAGTTCCAGACACCCATGATCAGGCCTCTCCTAGCCAGGAGAGAGACAGGGTTAGCTGGGGAGGGACCAGGGACCAGGGCCAGGGGCAGCCAGGACAGAGCCAGGGTCACCTGGGGAGGGACCAGGGACCAGGGGTAGCCAGGTTCAGCATTGCTGGGGAGGGCCCAGGGCCAGAGGTAGCCAGGACAGAGCCAGGGCCAGCTGGGGAGGGCCCAGGGACAGCCAGGAGAGAGCCAGGGCCAGCTGGGGAGGGCCCAGGGACAGCCAGGAGAGAGCCAGGGCCAGCATTGCTGGGGAGGGACAAGGGATTGGGACCAGGGCCAGGGGTAGCCAGGACAGAGCCAGGGTCAGTTGGGGAGGGACTAAGGCCTAAGGTAGCCAGGACAGAGCCAGGGCCAGTATTGCTGGGGAGGGCCCAGGGCCAGCCAGGAGAGAGCCAGGGCCACCATTGCTGGGGAGGGACCAGGGACTAGGAACCAGGGCCAGGGACAGCCAGGAGAGAGCCAGGGTCAGCATTAGTGGGGAGGGACTAGGGCCAGGGGTAGCCAGGACAGAGCCAGGGCCAGCTGGGGAGGGACCAGGGCACAGGGCCAGGCGTAGCCAGGAGAGAGCCAGGATCAGCTGGGGAGGGACCAGGGATAGCCAGGGTCAACATTGCTGGGGAGGAAGCAGGGCCAGGGACAGCCAGGAGAGAGCCAGGGTCAGCTGGGGAGGGACCAGGGACAGCATTGCTGGGGAGGGACCAGGGACTAGGAACCAGGGCCAGAAGTAGCCAGGAGAGAGCCAGGGTCAGCTGGGGAGGGACCAGGGACCACGGGTAGCCAGGGTCAGCATTGCTGGGGAGGGACTAGGGTCAGCCAGGAGAGAGCCAGGGCCAGCTGGGGAGGGACCAGGGCCAGCCAGGAGAGAGCCAGGGCCAGCTGGGGAGGGACTAGGGTCTAAGGTAGCCAGGACAGAGCCAGGGCCAGCATTGCTGGGGAGGGCCCAGGGACAGCCAGGAGAGGGCCAGGGCCAGCATTGGTAGGGAGGGACTAGGGCCAGGGGTAGCCAGGGCAGAGCCAGGGTCAGCTGGGGAAGGACCAGGGCCAGGGGAACCAGGGCCAGAAGTAGCCAGGAGAGAGCCAGGGTCAGCATTGCTGGGGAGGCTGCCAGGGCCAGCAGGGCCCAGGGTCAGGGTCAGCATTGCTGGGGAGAGCCCAGGGGGGATGCACTGGAGGAACACTCACTTTCCCTTCCCAAACCAGTTCCCGACACACGCCACGACCGAGGGCCAGCCAGTCGTCTGCACCAGCCCATTGCAGACCTGGCAAGAGACAGGCAGCATCACCCAGTGCCACAGCACCCACCCAGCACCAGCCCAACCCATAGAGCATGGCCCCAGTGCTGCTTTGGGTACCTGGGCTTGAAAATACCCCCCCACACACACACCCTCCACCCCATCCTACAGCCATTGAGAAAACACTTGGGTTTGGTGAGTTTTGCCCTGCTAGGGCAATCCCAGAGCTGTTCCCATGGCTAAACTGGGAGTAACTGGCATTGCCAAATCACCCACTCACCCTGCTCAGTGGGATGGGCTCACCCAGTAGTTTTGGCACCCACGCCAAGCGTGACCGGGTTTCACAGGGAGTGGAAATACCTGACATTCCCCTGCTCCCTGAACCCAAAAAATAACCAGGACACCACCATAGGGTCACAATCCAACCCCCTGGGGATCCCCAGAACCCCAACACACCTGCACTATGATGAAGTACCAGAGGACATGGATGTCCCAGAAGTAGCCGAGGCCGAAGAGGGCGGTGAAGAGGCCGCTCAGCACCATCCCCCCCGACAGGTAGTAGCGCAGGGGGAGGCGCTCCCCAAAAATGCCACTGTGGAGAGAGGGAAACCTGTGGGTGATGCTGCTGATCTGGGGGTTATGGGACCAAGCTAGTGCCCAAATCCCAAGCAGATCTTCTTCCAGGTCCTGAAGGGAGCAGAGGAACAGGAGGGGAATCAGCTTGTTCAAGGGCAGAGACTGGCAGGACAAGGGGGCTGGAGTGAAGCTGAAGGGCCAACACAAGAGGCTCCAGATCCCCACTTGGAGGCAGCAAAGATGCTCTGGGCTCTGGGCAGAGCAGTTCAGCAGCCTCCAGAGTGTCCACATCCATCTCTTGAAGCCTCTCAAGTGACAGGGGCTCTGGCCTCCAAGGGCTCTGGGTGGCCCAGAGCAACACCCACCCCCATGGTGTCAGCTTGTTCCAGGGCAGAGACTGGCAGGACAAGGGGGCTGGAGTGAAGCTGGAGGAGGGAAGGGGGAGAGGAGAGATTGGGGGGAAGTTCTGTGCAGAGAGAGTGGGGAGGGGCTGGAACAGGCTGCCCAGAGAGGGGGTGGGTGCCCCATCGTGTCTGGGGGTGTTCAAGGCCAGGTTGGCTGGGGCCCTGGGCAACCTTGTGTAGCTCCAGGCCTGAGGTTGGTGTCCCTGCCTGTGGCAGGGGGGTTGGAGCTCTGGGACCCTTGGGGTCCTTCCCAATCCATGCCATTCAATGATTCAATGATTCTTTCCCATTAGCTCTAGGCAGACTGGTGCAAACTGGTGAGTGAGGAGAAGGGGGCACAAAAGACTTGGGTACCTGATGAACATCCCAATGGCATAGGCCACCAGAAAGGCATTATCCAAAGCCCCAAAAAGCTCCTTGTAGTTGTCCCCATCTGGAAAAGAAATATTAAGGCCACATCAGCCTGGCCTGGCTTGTTTTCCATCCCTAAGGCCACCAGCTCCTCCTCACCCCATCCCCCAAAAGCCTCCTCACCCCATCCCCTCCAGCTCCTCCTCACCCCATCTCCCCAGCTCCTCCTCACCCCATCCCCACCAGCTCCTCCTCACCCCATCTCCCCCAGCTCCTCCTCACCCCATCCCCCCCAGCCCCTCCTCACCCCTCCTTGGTGGGGAGGCTTTTGGAGTGTGACTGGGTGCCCTCCAGCATTGGCACCCAATCCCATCCTGATCCAAATTCCCCCCCCCCCTCTGGTGCCCTTTGCCCCAGGAACACAGGGCACCCTTAGGCTCCCTAATTACCTCCGGGTGCTTAACGAGCAGGCAGGCTGCCTGCCAAAGCCTCCACCGTGACCTGGCTGAGGGCATGGCAGGGTGCCCAGCTCACCTACCCTCTGTGTAGCTTTTAGGGGTGCCTAGGGGTGCTGAGCCTTACCAAAGGGTGCCCAGCTACACCACGTGCTGCTGTTGGTGTCATTGGTGGGGTTCGGACCCAGGGTTGAGCAATTGGGGTGCAACTGGCTCTGCAAAGGAGGGGGGGGGGGAAAGAGAGAGAGGAGGGGGGAAAAGAGGGAGGAGGGGGTGAAAAGAGAGAGGAGGGGTGAAATGAGGGTGCTTGAGGCCCCCTGTCCCCCCCTCTTGCCACTGTTGGGGGAAGGGGGGAGCTGACCTTGACGATGCTGATGGGTTTTCGGGAGAGGTGGTAGCTGGTGTAGCAGAGGAAGGTCAGGACCAGTGTGAGACCCCGATACCTGTGGGGAGAGAGCAGTGGGAAGGGGTCAAGACTGGTGGGACAAAGGTCCCAGGGAGAGGTGACCAAGCCCAGCCAGGTGGGGATGGTTCAAACAGCACCAACCTCAGCCCCTTCCCCAAAAATCAGGGGGTTTGGGGGGGGGAAATCTGAGTTTAAAGGGTAAAAATGGGGTGGTTTCTGCTGGTTTCCAGAGCAAACACCCCCTCACCACCCACCCCAGTCCTACCAGGCTGGGGGGCTGAATGCTGGGAGGGAGGGGACCCCCACTCAGTAGGGAGGTGATCCCCCCAACTCATCGCCTCCCCCAAAAATAGCCAAGGATGGGGCTTTGGAAAAGATCAGCTGGGCTTTGGGGGAGCAGCTGAGATTTGGGGGAGCAGCTGAGATTTGGGGGGGAAGAGCTGAGCGTTGGGGGGAAGAGCTGAGATTTGGGGGGATGAGCTGAGATTTGGGGGGGATCAGCTGAGATTTGGGGGGGATCAGCTGAGCTTTGGGGGGATCAGCTGAGCTTTGGGGGATCAAGTGATCTTTGGGGGGATCAGCTGAGCTTTGGGGGATCAGCTGAGCTTTGGGGGAACGAGCTGAGATTTGGGGGATGAGCTGAGCATTGGGGGGAAGAGCTGAGATTTGGGGGGAGCAGCTGAGATTTGGGGGGACCAGCTGAGCTTTGGGGGGATCAGCTGGGCTTTGGGGGGAAGAGCTGAGCTTTGGGGGAGCAGCTGAGCTTTGGGGGGTTCAGCTGAGCTTTGGGGGGATCAGATGAGCTTTGGGGGGAAGAGCTGAGATTTAGGGGGATCAGCTGAGATTTGGGGGGAAGAGCTGAGATTTGGGGGATGAGCCGAGCTTTGGGGGAGCAGCTGAGCTTTGGGGGGGGTGAGCTGAGCTTTGGGGGGGTGAGCTGAGCTTGGGGGGGTGAGCTGAGCTTTGGGGAGATCAGCTGGGCTTTGGGGGGATCAGCTGGGCTTTGGGGGGGGATCAGCTGAGCTTTGGGGGATCAGCTGGGCTTTGGGGGGATGAGCTGAGCTTTGGGGGATCAGCTGAGCTTTGGGGGATCAGCTGAGCTTTGGGGGATCAGCTGAGCTTTGGGGGAAGAGCTGAGATCTGGGGGGACCAGCTGAGCATTGGGTGGAAGAGCTGAGCTTTGGGGGGATGAGCTGAGCTTTGGGGGATGAGCTGAGATTTGGGGGGGATCAGCTGAGCTTTGGGGGAAGAGCTGAGCTTTGGGGGGGAACAGCTGAGCTTTGGGGGATCAGCTGAGCTTTGCTGTTTCCTCCTCTGCAAAGCCACAGGCTGAGCAAACTCCTCCCCAGTCACAGGGGGGAACTGGGCACCAAAGAGCTGCTGATTCATTATCACCATCCTCATCCTCCTCATCCTTCCCAGAGTTAATTAAAGATGAGCTGGGGGGGGGGGGGGGGAAGGGGAGGGGGAGGGGGGTTGTACCCCCAGCCATACCCACTGTGCTTCCTCCACTGAAGAGGGGGGTGGGGGGAATTAGGGGGGGAAATAGGGGGGTGGGTGGAATTAGGGGGGGAAATAGGGGGGTGGGGGGAATTAGGGGGGAGATAAGGGGGTGGGGGAATTAGGGGGGGAAATAGGGGGATGGGGGGAATTAGGGGGGGAAATAAGGGGGTGGGGGGAATTAGGGAGTGGAACTAGGGGGGTGGGGGGGATTGGGGGGGGGGAAATAGGGGGGGTGGGAGAATTAGAGGGGGAAGTAGGGGGGTGGGGGGAATTAGGGGGGGGAAATAGGGGGGTGGGGGGAATTTGGGGGGGGGGAAATAGGGGGGTGGGGGGAATTAGGGGGGGAAATAAAGGGGTGGGGGGAATTAGGAGGGGAAATAGGGGGATGGGGGGAATTAGGAGGGGAAATGGAGGTTTGGGGATGCTGCTCCCCCCAAAAAAGCAATAGTTGAAGCTTGAAAAAAAGCCCCAAGGGGCCCAGGACTTTTTGGAGTGAGGTGAGACCCCCCCTCTAAGAACCACCCCCCCTCCCCCTTTACCCCCCCCCTGTCTTTGTAGGGGGATGGGTTCAGCTTGAGCCCATCCTGCGCCTGAGTTTCACTTCTCCCTGAAACCCCAGTGGGTGCAGACACCCAGCACACCCAGGGCAGCGCTTTAAACCCTCAACTAGCTCCTATCTACCCCTCCCCCCTCCCCAAAAACACCCCCAACACCCCCCACCCCCCCCTCCCCAATCCTGATCCCAGAGGCTCCAGCAAGGGGAGGGGGGGGGGGGGGGAGAGACACACCCCCCCCCCGTGTGGGTCCCCACTCAGCTGGATGCGAGGGTTGGGTGGGGGTCGTGGGGGGGTTTTGGGAAGCCCCTTCCCCCCCCCCTGTGTGGCGGCGGGGGAGGGTGCAGGGGGGGGAGAAGGGGGGCTGGGGGTTGGTAGCTAAACTGAGGTTGGGGGGTGAAGTGAACCCTGGGGTCGGGGGGGGAGCCACAGGATTGGGGTGGGCGAGGGGCTGGGAGGGGTGGGGGGAGCGCTCGAGGGGTGCAGGGTGGTCCTGTGATCACCCCCTCCACCTCCCCCCCCCCCAAACATCCCTGAGCAGGAGGGTCCTGGGCTGGACCCGGTGCCCGAGGGGTGGTGCCGGGGTCTGGGTGAGGGGCTCCCGCGCCAGGATCGGGCCCCAGCCCGGGGCCGGTCCCCGGGGCAGAGAGTCCCCGGTTTAGGATCGATCCCCCGGTCCGGTACCCCCGGTCCGGAGCCAGAGACCCGCCAGCCGGATCCCGGTTCGGGACAGGGCTCCATCCCGGACCGGTCCCCAGCCCGGTACCCCCGGACCGGAGCCACAGCCCCCCAGCAGCCGGATCCCGGTTCGGACAAGGCTCCATCCCAGAACCGATCCCCCAGCCCAGTCCCCAGCCAGTCCCCCTCCCCCAGCCGGATTCCGGTTCGGGACAGGGCTCCATCCAGGACCGGTTCCCAGCCCGGAACGATCCCCCAACCCGGTCCCCGGCCCGGTCCCCCCGGTCCCCATCCGGATCCCGGAGCGGGGCAGGGCCGGTCCCCGCCCGGTCCCCAGCCCGGTTCCCCCGGTCCGGAGCCGGATCCCGGTTCGGGACAGGGCTCCAACCCAGACCAATCCCCCCAGCCCGGAACCAGTCCTCCCCCTTCCCCCCCCCCCGCAGCCGGATCCCGGTTCGGGACAGGGCTCTATCCAGGACCAATCCCCAGCTCGGTACCCCCGGTCCCCAGCCAGCCCCCCCTCCCTCCCCCCAGCCAGGTCCCGGTTCGGGACAGGGCTCCATCCCGGACCGGTCCCCCCAGTCCCCCATCCGGATCCCGGTGCGGGGCAGGGCTCCATCGCAGGACCCCAGCCCGGTCCCCCGATCCCCAGCGAGCCCCCTCCCCGCAGCCGGATCCCGGTTCGGGACAGGCCTCCAACCCAGAACCGATCCCCCAGCCCGGAACCAGTCCTCCCCCTTCCCCCCCCCGCAGCCAGATCCCGGTTCGGGACAGGGCTCCATCCCAGGACCGATCCCCCAACCCGGTCCCCGGCCCGGTACCCCCCGGTCCGGAGCCGGAT
The DNA here is from genome assembly GCA_022605575.1 of Laterallus jamaicensis coturniculus. NCBI lineage: Eukaryota > Metazoa > Chordata > Aves > Gruiformes > Rallidae > Laterallus > Laterallus jamaicensis. Next base: position 414,408 of record JAKCOX010000213.1, read on the forward strand.
CCCGGTTCGGGACAGGGCTCCATCGCAGGACCCCATCCCGGTCCCCCGGTCCCCAGCCCCCACCCCCCCCAGCCGGATCCCGGTGCCGGGCAGGGCTCCATCCCAGGACCGATCCCCCAGCCCGGTTCCCCCGGTCCGGAGCCGGATCACGGTTCGGGACAGGGCTCCATCCCAGAACCGATCCCCAGCTCGGTACCCCCTGTCCCCAGCCAGCCCCCCCTCCCCCCACCCCCAGCCGGATCCCGGTTCGGGACAGGGCTCCATCGCAGGACCCCAGCCCGGTACCCCCGGTCCCCAGCGAACCCCGCCCATCCGGATCCCGGTTCGGGACATGGCCCCATCCCAGAACCGATCCCCCGGCCCGGACCCCGGTTCGGGACAGGCCCCCCGCCCGGTCCCCGCTCACCGGCTGTCCCGGGGGAGGGCGCGGAGCAGGCGGACGCCGGGGGCGAGCGCTGCCCTCATGGCGAGCGGCGGGGCGGCGGGTCCCCCACCCGCCCCCCGCGGCTCCTTTTCACCGCCCCGCGGGGCCCGGACCCGCCCCGGACCCGCCCCGGTCCCGGCTCCTGCCCCGGCCCGCGGGGGCCCCTCGCCCGGCTCCTCCTCCGGGGCGAAAGCGGAGCATCCCCCGGGCCCGGGGAGACACAGCAGAGCCAAAGCGGGGGAGGGGGAGAGGGACACCCCATCACCCCCACACCCCATCACCCCCACCCCATCACCCTCACACCCCATCACCCCCACCCCATCACCCCCACACCCCATCACCCTCACACCCCATCACCCCCACCCCATCACTCCTACCAGCCTCCCCCCATCAACCCTCCCCGCCCATCACCCCCACCCCATCAACCCTCCCCGCCCCATCACTCCCCCCCTCACCCCACCATCACCCCCACCCCCCTATCAACCCCCCCCCCATCACCCCCACCTCCCCCACCCCATCAATCCCCCCATCAACCCCATCCATCACCCCCACCCCATCAACCCCCCCCGCCCAACACCCCCATCCCCTCCACCCCATCCCCCCATCACTCCATCAACCTCCCATCCACCCCACCCCCCCATGCCCACACCCCCTATCACCCCCCCACCCACCACCCCCACCCCCCCCACCCACCACCCCCACCCCCCCCACCCAGACTGGGCCGAGGGGAGCTGATCCCCCTCCCCTCCCCCCCTCTCCAATATTAACCCGGCCGGAAGGCTGGGCGGCCGAGGCGTGCCCGGGCCGGGGGCTGGCGCTGCCCCGGGCAGGCTGTGCCCGAGGCCAGGGCTGAGGATGCCCGGGGCTGGGGGTGCCCGGAAACTGCCCAGCCCGGGGCTGGGGGTGCCTGGGACTGGGGGTGCGCCGGGGCTGGCAATGCCCAGGAGTGGCAGTGCCCTGGGGCTGGCGGTCCCCCGGGGTTGGGGGTGCCGGGAGCTGCCCAGCCCGGGGCTGGGGGTGCCCAGGAGCTGCCCAGCTCAGGGCTGGTGGTGCCCCAGGGCCAGGGCTGCCCGGGCCCCAGCGGGGTGGCAGTGGCCCAGGGCTGGCTGTACCCGGGGCTGGGGGTACCCGGGGGCTGCCCAGCCCGAGGCTGGTGGTGCCCGGGGCTAGGGGTGCCCCAGGGCCAGGGCTGGCAATACCCAGGAGTGGCAGTGCCTGGGGCTGGCGGTCCCCGGGCGCCATGGAGCTGGGGGTGCCCAGGAGCTGCCTAGCCCGGGGCTGGGGCTGGCGGTGCCTGGGCCTGTGGGCACCCCAGGGCCAGGGCTGCCCGGGCCCCATGGGGCTGGGGGTGCCCGAGGCCGGGGCTGGGGATGCCCTGGGGCCGGCAGTGCCCAGGCCCCATGGGGCTGGCGGTACCCCGGGACTGGGGGTGCCCGGGAGCTGCCCACCCCGGGGCCGTTCCCCCGGGAGAATCATTCACCGGCACCGGGGGGTGGCTGCGGCTACTCATTAACGGCTCTGGGCCTGGGGGGGAGGCTCTGACCCCAAGAGGGGCTGCAGCTGCCCAGGCGGGGGGCGGGGGTTAACTGATTTCAGGGGGGCTGAGGCCAAGCTTTGCCTTGGAGGGGGGCACTAAGCTCTTGTTCACATGTTGGGGGACCCCCCCCCCCCCCAATTTCCACCTCTGGCCTGTCCTGCAAAGCACAAAGGGGCACATTTTGGGGGGGTTTAACTGATTTTAGGGGTGCTGAGGCCAAGCTTTGCCTTGGGGGGGGGGCACTAAGGTCTTGTTCACATGTTGGGGACCCCCCCCTCCCCATTTCCACCTCTGAAATGAGTTAGCTGAGGGGTTTTGGGGGGGCTAACTGATTTCAGGGGGGGCTGAAGCCAAGGTTTGCCTTGGGGGGGGCACTAAGCTCTTGTTCACAGGCTCAGGACCCACACACACCCCCCAATTTCCACCTCTGGCCTGTCTTGCAAAGCACAAAGGGGCACATTTTGGGGGGGGGGGGTTAACTGATTTCAGGGGGGCTGAGGCCAAGCCTTGCCTTGGGGGGGCACTAAGCTCTTGTTCACATGTTGGATACCCCCCTCCCCAATTTCCACCTCTGAATGAGTTAGCTGAGGGGTTTTGGGGGGGTTAACTGACTTCAGGGGGGCTAAGGCTCAAAGGGGCACATTTCAGGGGGGTTTAACTGATTTTAGGGGGGCTGAGGCCAAGCTTTGCCTTGGGGGGGGCACACTAAGCTTTTGTTCACATGGTGGGGACCCCCCTCCCCAATTTTCACCTCTGGCTCCATGAGGAGGGGTGGATAGAACCAGCCCTGGGCCTCTCCAGCCCCTCTTGCCCCAGCCTGGGGGGTAAATAGGAACCCTGGGGGGTTATGTGTGAGATTTGGGCAGAGGAGAGTGGGACTCCCCCAAGCCCCTTGACCCCCCCCCCCAAGTGTTGCTGGGTGGGGCTGAGCCAAATTGGGGGCACTGAAGCCCTTTGCAAGGGGGTGGGGGGGGGCAATGGAAGGGTTAAACCCAGCAGCCAGGGCTGATTCGACCCGAGGAAAGGGGGGGGGGAGGGATGGGGGAAAATCAGCTCCCCTTGCCCAGGGTTTGCTGGGGGGGGACACCCCAGGGAGAGGGAGAAGGGGAAGGGGAGGGGGAGGGGACCCCCAGGGAGAAGGGGAAGGGGAGGGGGAGGAACCCCATGGAGAAGGGAGGGAACCCCAGGGAGAAGGGGGGGGAGGGGGAAGGGACCCTCCACAGAGAAGGGAGGGGGGGGATGGGACACCCCCAGGGAGAAAGGGGGGGGAGGGGAGAGGACACCCCCAGGGAGGAAAGGGGGGGGGGGTGAGGGGGAGGGGAGTGAGAGGGAGGGGACCCCCAGGGAAAAGAAGGGGGGAGAGAGGAGGGAGGACCCCCAGGGAGAAGGGAGGGGGAGGACCCCAAGGAGAAGGGGTGGGGGGGGAGGGGGGAAGAACTCCAGGGAGAAGGGGGGGGGGGGGGGGGGGAGGGAGAAGGACCCTAGGGAGAAAGGGGTGGGGGGGGGGGAGGGGAACCCCAGGGAGATGGGGAGGGGGGGAGGGGGGGGGGGGGGAAGAACTCCAGGGAGAAGGGGGGAAGGGGGATGGAGGGGACGAATCCCATGGAGAAGGGAGTGGGGGGGGGGGGGGGAAGGAACCCCATGGAGAAGGAGGGGGAGAGGGGAGGGAGGAACCTCAGGGAGAATGGGGGGGAGGAGGACCCCAGGGAGAATAGGGGGGGGGGGGAGGGGGAGGAACCCCCAGGGAGAAGGGGGGGGGAAGGGGGAGGGAGGAACCCCAGGGAGAAGGGGGGGGGAACACCCCAGGAGAGAGGAGAAGAGGGGGGGGGAGAAGGGAAAGGGGGGAAGAACCCCAGGGAGAAGGGGGGAGGGGAACCCCAAGAGATGCTGCCACCACTTGACTTGCTCCGTCCTCATTTCACACACCCCCAAGACCAAAGGAGCCCAGAGCAGGAGTTTATTGTGCAGCCCAGCACCAAGCAGGCCCAGGCCAGGCCCAGGCCCAGGCCAGGCCAGGCCAGGCCAGGCCCAGCGCGGGCCAGGGCCAGGCCCAGCCCGGGCCCAGCAGGGCCAGTCCCAGCTCAGAGGTGCTTCCCAGCCCCAGCACAGAGCCTGGCCCAGCCCTGGAGAGGCTCCTGCCTGGAGGGGGTGCAGGATGACACCAGGGACAGCAGGGCCTGGCTGTAGGCTGGGGAGGGGTGAAAAGAGAGACAGAGAAACAGTGTTAAGAGGTGAGTGTTTCACCCAGGGCCCCAAACTGGGCTGGGTTTCAGGCTTTTACAGGAAAGCTGAGTGAGGAACTGGTTTGGAAGGTAAACAGGCTGAGCTGGAGCTTTTCCCACTCATGGGCACAGGGCTCCTGAGTGGAAAGCTTTTCCTAAAATAGCCCAAATTTGGCTTCTTTTCTTACCCCTTTCCTCCCCAGCCAAGTGTTAAATCAAGCTGCAAGCCCAGCTCAGAGCATCCCATCACCTAAACAAGACAATTCCCAGCCTCCCAGCAGAACACTGGGCATGGAAAGGCAGAAAGGATGGAGTTCTCCCAGTATTATCAGGGAAATGGGGCCAGGGGCCTCCTCTCCAAGAGCTGGAGCGCCTCCTACCTTTGTGGTTCTTGTAGAAGATACAGTTGTTGGCACAGGTATCTGGGTGGGAGTCCCAGAAATCAGACCCACAGGAGCACAGGGGGGGCAAGTCAATGTTGGAGAGTCTTATCTTCTCCTTTATCTGGGCTCTCAGAGCTTCCATGTACCTGCAAGGGGGGAAAGAGTCACCCCTGGGCAGCAGCACCCACATGCCAGGGGTGATAACAGTCACCCTGGAGCAGCAGCAACCCCTGCCAGGAGTGATACAGTCACCCTTGGGGTGAAGCAGTCACCCCTGGGCAGCAGCACCACCTGCCAGGGGTGAAACAGTCACCCTTAGGGTGAAACAGTCACCCCTGGGGCAGCAGCACCCACCTGCCAGGGGGAAACAGTCACCTTTGGGGTGAAACAGTCACCCTGGGGCAGCAGCACCCACCTCTGCACAAGGAGGGGATGTGGGGTACCTCATGCACTCCTTCCTTCGCTGCTGGCTGGCCTTCACCTCCCTCCTCTTCCTCTCCTGAGGCTGAGCCTGGGCCTGGGCTGCCCAGGCTCCCTCTCCTGAGGAAGGGTGTCCCCTCTGGGCACCCATCTCCTGCATCCTCTGCTCTGCATCCCTCCGCTGGGTCTCCTGCTGGCTCTTGATCCTGCAAAGGACAGGGATGCTTCAGGAGCTGCCCCATCCTGAGCCCCAACCCCCCAGCACCCCTGGGCCAAGGGGAGCTGATTCCCCCCACAGCACCCCTGGGCCAAGGGGAGCTGACCCCCCCACCCCCCCAGTAAGACTGAGGCAAGGGGAGCTCATCCCCCCCCAAGCCAGATTGGGACAAGGGGAGCTGACCCCCACCCCCAGCACCCCTGGGGCAAGGGGAGCTCACCCCTCCCCCCAGCACCCCTGGGGCGAGGGGAGCTCATCCCCCCCCAGCACCCCTGGGGCGAGGGGAGCTCATCCCCCCCCACCCCCCAGCACCCCTGGGGCAAGGGGAGCTCATCCCCCCACCCCCCAGCACCCCTGGGGCAAGGGGAGCTCATCCCCCCACCCCCCAGCACCCCTGGGGCAAGGGGAGCTGATCCCCTCCCCACCCCAAAACACAGGGCAAGGGGAGCTCCCGCCACCCCAGCAAGACTGGGCCAAGGGGAGCTGATTCTCCCCACAGCAACCCTGGAGCAAGGGGAGCTGAACCCCCCCAGTAAGACTGGGGCAAGGGGAGCTCATCCCCTTCCCACCCCAACACACAGGGCAAGGGGAGCTGATCCCCACCCCCCCAGCAAGATTTGGTCAAGGGGAGCTCATCCCCCCCCTCCCCACCCCCCCAGCAAGATTTGGTCAAGGGGAGCTCATCCCCCCCCCTCCCCACCCCCCCCAGCAAGATTTGGTCAAGGGGAGCTCATCCCCCCCCTCCCCACCCCCCCCAGCAAGATTTGGTCAAGGGGAGCTCATCCCCCCCCTCCCCACCCCCCCCAGCAAGATTTGGTCAAGGGGAGCTCATCCCCCCCACCTCTCAGCACCCCTGGGGCAAGGGGAGCTGATCAATGCTGCTGCTGTCACCCAAAGCACCCATGAGGGGTGCCAGTATCTCCAGACCAACTGCCACACTGGTTTTCCAACAGCTCTGGAGAGCCAGTGGCCAAGAGGCTTTGGGTGGGATCTGGGTTGTGTCATCTCACACCAAGGGTGAAGCACGTCCCCTCCACAGGCACCAGTGTCCCAGCACCCAGAGCTGGGGGGGAAGCACCTGACATTTCACTCCCTCTGACCCCAGGCACAAACACCCACCCACTGAGCTGCCACCCAGAGCCCTGGCCAGGCTGGAGAGCTGGGCAGGGAGAGACCAGATGGGGTTCACCAAAAGCCAGTGGAGAGTCTGGCCCCTGGGGAGGAATAACTGCTGGAATCAGGACAGGCTGGGGGGAGCTGCTGGAGAGGAGCTCTGTGGAGAAGGACCTGGGGGTGCTGGGGGGGGACAGGGTGGCCATGAGCCAGCAGTGTGCCCTGGGGCTGAGAGAGACAATGGGATCCTGGGGGCATCAGGAGGAGTGTGGGCAGCAGGTGACAGGAGGGGATCCTCCCCCTCTGCTCTGCCCTGCTCAGGCCCCAGCTGGAGCATTGTGTCCAGTGCTGGGCTCCCTGGGATCAAACAGCCAGGGATCTCCTGGAGAGTCCAGAGGAGGCTACGAAGGGGATGAAGGGCCTGGAGCATGTATCCTATGAGGAAAGTAGTTCTGTGCAGAGAGAGTGGGGAGGGGCTGGAACAGGCTGCCCAGAGAGGGGGTGGGTGCCCCATCATCCCTGGGGGTGTTCAAGGCCAGGTTGGATGGGGCCCTGGGCAACCTTGTGCAGCTCCAGGCCTGAGGTTGGTGTCCCTGCCTGTGACAGGGGGGTTGGAGCTCTGGGACCCTTGGGGTCCCTCCCAACCCAGCCCAGTCTATGATCCTATGAAAGGCTGGGTGAGCTGGGGCTGTTCAGCCTGGAGAGAAGCAGCCTGAGAGGGGATCTGATCAATGGGGATCAATGGCTGAAGGGTGGGACACAGGGGGCCATGGGCAGCCTCTTCTCAGTGTCTGTGGGGACAGGACAAGGGGTGATGGGCTCAAGTTGGAGCACAGGGAGTTCCACCCCAACCTGGGGAAGAACTTTTCCCCAGTGAGGGTGAGGGAGCCCTGGGACAGGCTGCCCAGGGGGTGTGGAGTCTCCTTCTCTGGAGAGATTCCAGCCCCGTCTGGATGTCTCCCTGTGTGCCCTGTCCTAGGGACCCTGCTTTGGCAGGGGGTGACACCCCATGGGCTCTGGGGGTCCCTTCCCACCCCTGTGACTCTGATAAGAAAGGAATCCAGGCTGGGCAGTGGGAGAGGAATCCAAGGGGATGTTCCTTGTTACTCCACTTCCAGGGTGTGTGTGTGGGGGGTCAGATCTTTACACCAAGGGGGGAAGCGTGGCAGCCCAGCTTCTCCAGTCAAGTTCTCTCTTCCAGAATGTTCTTCTAAGGAAGTGGTGATAGAGGCTTAACTGCCCCATCATAAAGCTCCTGTTCCAGCAGGCAAGGCCAAGCTTAAGGCTTTACACCAAGTCATTACACAGCTGGCTCTTTTCCATGGACTGGTAGCTCCAGTAGCACCCTATAACTGGGAGGGGACCAGAATGAAGAGCTATGGCACTAACTGGGAAATCCTTGGTGTCCCACCAGCACTTGCCGGGCAGGGAAAGGTCTCCAGGAAGGCAGGTGGAGGGAAGGGGAGTTTCTCTCCCAAATAGAAGCTGGCTGTGCCTCTCCTGCAGAGTCTTAGGAGACTGAGCTGCTCAGAGCCAGGTCAGTGTATTTTCAGAGGTCTCTTGGCTAGTTTTTGGGGTGGATTTGGGGAGTTCCCCCCCCCCCCCCCTTACCAAAGCTCCTAAGAGGGTGAGCAGACCATCATACTGCTCCTTTTCCAGAGATTAGGAGTCTGGAACTCCAGATTTAGATTCTGGAACAAAGGCTGGGGAGTCTTTTTATGATACTCTAGGCATTTATAGCTGGGAAGGTGAAGGGTCTGCCATGAAAATCCTCAGAGATAAGACCAGCTTCACAACAATCTGACCTCACCCCAAAGCTTCTAAACACAGACTGGGCTTATAGTGGGGGGGAACTGGGATCTGTTCTTAAGAGCTGTGACTCTTCCAAAGCCCACCTTTCCAGCTCCTACCGAAGGAGATGGGGAGAACAGAGAGAGAAGCTGCCTGGGTTGTGTCAAACAAGGGACATGAGACCCCTCCAAGCTTAATGTGACACCAAGAGAGGCTGGTTCTCATCCATACTCACTCAGCAGCTCTCTTCTGCCTCTCTCTGTGCCTCTGCTGTTCCTTCACCTGCTGGCGCTCCATGCTCAGGAAGAGGTGTCTCTGTCTCAGGTACTCACTCTGGTGCTGGGGGAAGAGAAGAGGCACCCTAAAGAAGGGCAGCTGGGATGGGTAAGGGGTGATACCACCACTCAGCTTGATCTGTCAGGGTGGAAACCCCTCCTCCTTCCCCAGGAGATTCTCAAGCATCGTGTAGGTCACACACATTCCATGGCTGAGAAGCTGGAGAGGATCCCAGAGGTGTGAGAGCTTCAGGTCAGCACCTCCTGACTGAGCCTTCCTACAGATGGAGCTGGGGCAGCTGGAACACCCCCAAGCTCTTGCTTTGCCAGGATTGAAAGAGCTGGTTGCCTCTTCACACCCAAGAACCAACATAAAACACACCTGATCAGAGAATCCCAGCCTGGGCTGGGTTGGGAGGGACCCCAAGGGTCACAGAGCTCCAACCCCCTGCCACAGGCAGGGACACCAACCTCAGGCCTGGAGCTACACAAGGTTGCCCAGGGCCCCAGCCAACCTGGCCTTGAACACCCCCAGACACGATGGGGCACCCACCCCCTCTCTGGGCAGCCTGTTCCAGCCCCTCCCCACTCTCTCTGCACAGAACTTCCCCCCAACCTCTCCTCTCCCCCTTCCCTCCTCCAGCTTCACTCCATCCCCTTGTCCTGCCAGTCTCTGCCCTTGAACAAGCTGATTCCCCTCCTGTTCCTCTGCTCCCTTCAGGCACTGGCAGGCTGCAATGAGGTCCCCCCACAGCCTTCTCTTCTCCAGGCTGAGCCAGCCCAGCTCCCTCAGCCTCTCTCCAGCCCTCTGATCCCCTCCCTGGCTCCTGCTGATGAAATAAGTCATCCAAGAGAATCATCATCTCTTGGCATCACCTAGTTTAGCACAGGCTGGGTGTTACAGGCCTCAGCATCAAAGCAAGATGCTCAGCATCAGGCCCATGGTCTGTGCTTGTGAGGTACCATCCTGATATGGCAGAGACCTTGCTATTCCCAGCCTTCCATCCACACAAGACAGAGCAAGTTTTGTTCTTCTTTTTTAGTTTTTTTAAGAGTTTTTTGGGCAGGTCCCATCTGTCTCTAGACAGTTACAGAAAGAGAAGCCTTTGTTTTGCCAGGGAAACCCAAAACACAGCCTGTTCCTCCTCCTCCTCCAAACCCTTGGTGTTACTCAGACCCCAGATTCTGCAGATGCTGCACCCCTGGTTGTGACAGACCTTAATAAAATGGGGAGGGGGGAACAAAAAAAGACCCTGAGACACCAAAATTGATCAGCCCTGAAATAGAGAGGGAACAATGAGCACTTTGGTCCAACAGCCCAACCTGCTTCTTGGTTTCCTCTTGGTCCACACCAGCCCAGAGCAGGAGGGAAGCTGAGTGAGCTGCAGGCAGGCTCCTGGGAGGCACAGGCAAGCTGGAGTCCTTCACTGATCCATCATAACACTGGAAGGGAAGGAGAGAATTGGGGGTATCAGCATCTTGTTGGGGGAGTTTTCTTACCCCACCTCAGCAAAATCCTCCTCAGGGTCCTCTGGGCCTGGTCCCTGCTGTGCTCAATGGGGTAACCCACCTATGAGTGGGTTTTGGGGTGACTGCTGCTTCCTGACACTGGAGAGATGTGTGGGACATCTGAGCTCCAGCAAAGGAAACCTTGGGGGGAGGATTCTGAGAGGGTGGCAGCAGGGCCAGGGAGGGGATTGTCCCTCTCTGCTCTGCCCTCCCCCAGCTGGATCCTGTGTCCAGAGCTGGGGCCCCAGGACAAGAGAGATGTGGGGCTGTTGGAGAGGGGTCAGAGGAGCCAGGGAGGGGATCAGAGGGCTGGAGAGAGGCTGAGGGAGCTGGGCTGGCTCAGCCTGGAGAAGAGAAGGCTGTGGGGGGACCTCATTGCAGCCTGCCAGTGCCTGAAGGGAGCAGAGGAACAGGAGGGGAATCAGCTTGTTCCAGGGCAGAGACTGGCAGGACAAGGGGGCTGGAGTGAAGCTGGAGGAGGGAAGGGGGAGAGGAGAGATTGGGGGGAAGTTCTGTGCAGAGAGAGTGGGGAGGGGCTGGAACAGGCTGCCCAGAGAGGGGGTGGGTGCCCCATCGTGTCTGGGGGTGTTCAAGGCCAGGTTGGATGGGGCCCTGGGCAACCTTGTGTAGCTCCAGGCCTGAGGTTGGTGTCCCTGCCTGTGGCAGGGGGGTTGGAGCTCTGGGACCCTTGGGGTCCCTCCCAACCCAGCCCAGGCTGGGATTCTATGAATCAGGACAGGCTGGGGGAGGGGAGCTGCTGGAGAGGAGCTCTGTGGAGGAGGACCTGGGGGTGCCTGTTTGATCCCAGGGAGCCCAGCACTGGACACAACCCTCCAGCTGGGGCCTGAGCAGGGCAGAGCAGAGGGGGAGGATCCCCTCCTGTCACCTGCTGCCCACACTCCTCCTGATGCCCCCAGGATCCCATTGTCTCTCTCAGCCCCAGGGCACACTGCTGGCTCATGGCCACCCTGTCACCCACCAGCACCCCCAGCTCCTTCTCTCCAGAGCTTACCACTCCCAAGCTGTCATCTCAAGGGTTCCCTGGTGTGACCCTCTCTCTTCCAGTTCATCCATCCTCTCCCTCTGTCAGCACTCCTACTCCTCACTTCCCAGCCTGCTACAGGGACAGTGAAAAGCAGGAGAAAGAAAGGGGGGGGAGATACCAATCCTGGCTGTGAGCTTCTTCTGGCATCTTGCTTTTTAAATTTTAATTAGTTTTTAGGAAACAATCTGCTGCCATTCAAAATATTGCAAGTTACAACCAAGGAGCTGCCCACGTAGTGTCTGAAGGAGCACACCACATCCTGCATGTTGCTCCAGAGATTCCACCACCCCCAACTTGCAGTTCAAAATAGTTCCTGGAGAGATTTCCTCATATTTCATAGGATCATAGGATGGTCTGGGTTGGGAGGGACCCCAAGGGTCCCAGAGCTCCAACCCCCCTGCCACAGGCAGGGACACCAACCTCAGGCCTGGAGCTACACAAGGTTGCCCAGGGCCCCAGCCAACCTGGCCTTGAACACCCCCAGACACGATGGGGCACCCACCCCCTCTCTGGGCAGCCTGTTCCAGCCCCTCCCCACTCTCTCTGCACAGAACTTCCCCCCAATCTCTCCTCTCCCCCTTCCCTCCTCCAGCTTCACTCCAGCCCCCTTGTCCTGCCTGACTGAGCCAGGCTGTTCCCATACAATGACCATCCAGGAATGTGCTTGGGAAAGCTGGGAAGCAACTTGTCTGAATGGTTTTGACCTGAGAATTGATCTCTGGGAGGGAGGAAGAGCAAAGGTTTGGGGAAGATTGATTATTGATCATGGGGAATGGGGCTCTGAAGAGGAAGAAACCAGCAGAGGGGGGTGGGGAAGGAAGAAACCAGCAGGAGAATGGGATTGCTGGAGAAGGAAGGGTTCCTCTAACCTGAGGAAAAGCACAGAGAAAGCAGAGCAGGAGCTGGATTGCTGAAGGGATGAGGCAGGAGGCAACACAAACCCCCTGGGGTGATAAAACAAGAGCCAGGAAGGCCAAAGCTCTGAGCAGAGCCAGAGGGCTCCATGCCACAGGTCAGGAGTAAGAGACTAAAGGGCTCCAGGGGGACAGTTCCCTGAGGACACCCCAAAGAAGAGAGGTTTGTGCTCCAGGGAGTCAGACCTCAGCCAAAGGCAGCAAGACCAGGCTGGGACTGAGAGCTGGGAAGGAAAATCCAGAGGATTTCAAGGTGTAAACTGCTGGAAAACAGGAGAAGCAGCAACCAGCAGAGATGGGAGAGGCAAATCTCCCTGGATTGAATCTCTCCCAGAGCAGAAAGTAGGGGCCAGGAGCTGGGCCAAGGGGCAATGGGCTCAAGCTGTGCCAGGGCAGGGGCAGAGCAGCTGTTAGGAGAGAATTCTTCCCTGGCAGAGTTGTCAGGGCCTGGCCCAGGCTGCCCAGGGAGGGGGCTGAGTCCCTGCCCCTGGCTGTGTTTAACAGAGGGGAGATGAGGTGCTCAGGGAGCTGCTTTAGCTCAGGATGGGGTTGGTTGGACTCCATGATCATCAAAGATCTTTCCCAGTCTGGTGCTACTGGGATTCTGTGCTCCAAGCTGCCCTGGAAGCAGAGGAAATGGGGAGTGGGGAAGCTGGGCTGGTCCCTTCAGGGGGATCACAAAGAGCCCAGGTGCTGCTCTTGGCTTTGGAAGGAGGGCAGAGCAGGTTTCTCTGGGGAGCCTGGGGTGGCACTTGGGCACAGGAGCACGTGTGCTGCCAGGCTGGGAGAAGTCCAGGCTGGTGAGGAACCAGTGAGGCAGGAGGTGTCCAAGGGCAGCAGAGTGTTCCCAGGCTGGTACTTCCCTCTGGGGCAAAGGAAGGAGGCTTGGGAAGGTCTTTTCCAACCTGTGTATCTCCAGGTGGAGAATCCCTTCTAGGCTGGACAATTGGGCAGCAGGACCTCCTGGTTTGAGTGGGGGTCAACCCTCTGCCAGGCTGGGAAGGGGGGGGATTTCCCAGGCTGGGAGAAGTCCAGACTGGTGAGGAAACAATGAGGTAGGAGGTGTCCAAGGGCAGCAGAGTGTTCCCAGGCTGGTACTTCCCTCTGGGGCAAAGGCAAAGGCTTTGGCTTGATACAACACTGGTGTAAAGAACCTTTTGGGAAGTGAAACCCTTGGATGGAAGGTGCAGTGCTGGTTCAAAACCACAACCCAGGTGGCATCTGAAGAGCTCAGTGCCCAGAAATGAAAGAGTTAAGAAGTAGGTGGGTTCTGCTCTGGAATTTAATCATCCCTCTGGATGAAGGGAGAAAGAAGAATGTGGATGAGACTTTCCTAAGCCCACCAAAGCCACTTGGAATTGTGGAAGCGTTGGAGAACAGGGTTCTAACCAACTTGGGTTCAAAGTGAAAAAGGAAATCAGCTGGAGCAGCCAGCCAGAGGAAATCCAGGGAGGACAACAGCAAAAGGTGAAGTTCCTGAGGTGGTGAAGCCCACAGCATCATGGCAAAGCTTCACAGAAAGAATCAGATGAATAACAGAGCTTCCTCCCCTTCCTCAGCCTCCCCTCTGCTCTCTGGGAGGTAGAGAAGAAATCCAGCCATTCCTCCTGGAAGAAGCCTCCTGGGAAAGCTGTTGAAACCCTCTTCAGCAGAGGAGATTTAACTGTCAGGGTGGTAATTCAGGTGAGAGGACAGTCCTCCAGCCCTCCCCAGCCTTGTTTCTCTCCCACACATCTCCCTTGTTATCTTCTGGGCCACTCTGTGCAGCAGGTACCTTATTCACAGGAGGTTTTGGTGTCACTTATAGTCCAGTAATGACTCATTCTGATGGAGGACTCGAGCAGAAGGTATGCTTAGTGTCCTAAAGAGCTAACAAGGCTTTCAAACCCATAATTAGCCTGTTTCTGCAGCTCTGGTTGGCAAAGTTTGACTTCCTTGACCAGAGAGCTGAGTTCAGAGAGGAGGAAGAGCCTGTGCAGCCCTTACATAAAGGTATTTTTCAGATAACAGCTGGCCAAGAGCTACTTCACCTTTGCTGAACCTGAGAAAGAGATGGGAATGAAGAACTGCCAGCTGGGCAGGAAACCAGCTCTGGAGGAGGTATGAAGAGAAAATACCAGGTCATGTTGCTGTTGGTGTCCTCCAGGACACATGGACAGACAAAGCGTGTCACTTGAAGAGAGGTGATGGCATAGAAAAAGGGATGATGGCTCCAACAAAGCTGTTCTTCAACACTGGGGTGCTAAAAAGTGGGGTGAAATTCAAAGAGAACACAAGGTGAAGCACTGGGGAGTGATCTCCTTCCCTCATTCCTTCAAAGAAAGTCAATGGGGGGGCAACTCTTCTCTCCCAGAAGCAGTGAGGGTGAGGAAAACCCTCCGGAACTTTGCCCACCCAGAGGAAACAGGGGACACACACTGAGCTGTTGAGATCTACTGAAGAAATAAAAACACCTGAGGGAAGGGCTGATTGTCACATTCCTCCCAGATCCCAATCTGGCTTTAAAAGATAAAGCCAACCCTCTCTGGAACTGTTATTTCCTAGTTTCCCTCTCTCACTAATCTCTGTAAACAAGGAGCCTTTTCACCCACCACATCCTGCTGCCTTCTCTGAAAGGGCAGCAAGAAGATCAGAGTGCACAGGCTGGAGTCCTCAGGGCACTGAAATCAACAGGCAGGGCAGGGAATCAGGGGATCCCAGCCTGGGGTGGGCTGGGAGGGACCCCAAGGGTCACAGAGCTCCAACCCCCTGCCACAGGCAGGGACACCAACCTCAGGCCTGGAGCTACACAAGGTTGCCCAGGGCCCCAGCCAACCTGGCCTTGAACACCCCCAGACACGATGGGGCACCCACCCCCTCTCTGGGCAGCCTGTTCCAGCCCCTCCCCACTCTCTCTGCACAGAACTTCCCCCCAATCTCTCCTCTCCCCCTTCCCTCCTCCAGCTTCACTCCATCCCCTTGTCCTGCCAGTCTCTGCCCTGGAACAAGCTGATTCCCCTCCTGTTCCTCTGCTCCCTTCAGGCACTGGCAGGCTGCAATGAGGTCCCCCCACAGCCTTCTCTTCTCCAGGCAGAGCCAGCCCAGCTCCCTCAGCCTCTCTCCAGCCCTCTGATCCCCTCCCTGGCTCCTCTGACCCCTCTCCAACAGCCCCACATCTCTCTTGTCCTGGGGCCCCAGCTCTGGACACAGGATCCAGCTGGGGGAGGGCAGAGCAGAGAGGGACAATCCCCTCCCTGGCCCTGCTGCCACCCCTCTGCTGATGGAGCCCAGGATCCCAGCGCCCTTCCCAGCTGCCAGAGCCACTGCTGGCTCAGGGGGAGTTCCTCACCCCCCAGGACACCCAGGTCCTTCTCACAGGGCTGCTCTCCAGCAGCTCTTCTCCCAGGCTGATCTCTGGCTGGGATTCCTCCAGCCCAAGTGCCACCCCTGACCCTTGGCAGTGTTGACCCTCATCAGGTTCACCCATTCCCACCTTCCCAGCCTGTCCATATCCCTCTGGATGGCTCCTTTCTCCACCATAGGGAGTCACCAGGCTGGTGAGGCACCACCTTCCCTTGGGGAAGCCATGCTGGCTGGCCTGGATCACACACTCATCCCTCCTGTGCTCCAACATGTCCAAGCCTTCTCCTGCCAGAAAACACAACCCTGCTTTGGATTTATCCATCAGAGCCAGACCTCCAAAGCCAACTCCAAGCACTCATGGCTCACCTCTGACCTCCAGACTCCTCCAGGAAGCTGGGGTGGGCCTGATCCTTGGGTTCTGCAGGAGGCCAGCTTGAGTCGAGCTTGCTTCATGGTTTGACTGAGCTGCCAGGAAGGGGGAAAGGAGGGGACAGGGTGAAACAAACCACCAAGAGCTGCCTCCTGCCCCCCCAGCACCATGGGAGCCACCTCCACAGGAGTGTAGCTCCACAGGGAGCTTCCTCACCAGCCACAGGGTGACCTGCAACCTCAGGTGTCCCTCAGAGCTGTCCCAATGTGCTGAAATCCCCCCCCAGCCTGGCAGAGGGCTGACCCCCCCCTCAGAAACCAGGAGGTGCTGCTGCCCAGTTGTCCAGCCAGGAGGGATTCTCCACCTGGAGATGCTTCAGCTGGAGGATACACAGGTTGGAAAAGACCTTCCCAAGCCTCCTTCCTTTGCCCCAGAGGGAAGTACCAGCCTGGGAACACTCTGCTGCCCTTGGACACCTCCTGCCTCACTGGTTCCTCACCAGCCTGGACTTCTCCCAGCCTGGCAGCACACGTGCTCCTGTGCCCAAGTGCCACCCCAGGCTCCCCAGAGAAACCTGCTCTGCCCTCCTTCCAAAGCCAAGAGCAGCACCTGGGCTCTTTGTGATCCCCCTGAAGGGACCAGCCCAGCTTCCCCACTCCCCATTTCCTCTGCTTCCAGGGCAGCTTGGAGCACAGAATCCCAGGATCACCAGGCTGGGAAAGATCTTTGATGATCATCAAGTCCAACCATTCCCATCCTGAGCTAAAGCAGCTCCCTGAGCACCTCATCTCCCCTCTGTTAAACACAGCCAGGGGCAGGGACTCAGCCCCCTCCCTGGGCAGCCTGGGCCAGGCCCTGACAACTCTGCCAGGGAAGAATTCTCTCCTAACAGCTGCTCTGCCCCTGCCCTGGCCCAGCTTGAGCCCATTGCCCCTTGGCCCAGCTCCTGGCCCCTGGCTGAAGAGACCAGCGCCCACCTCTCTGCACCCTCCTGGCAGGGCAGGGGAGGTGGGTGGGGAGAAGGGCTCCCCTCAGCCTCCTCTTCTCCAGGCTCAACACCCCCAGCTCCCTCAGCTGCTCCTCAGAGGATTTGCCCTCCAGCCCCTTCCCCAGCCTGGTTGCCCTTCTCTGGACTGGCTCCAGGACCTCCATGTCCTTCTGATGCTGAGGAGCCCAGAACTGGGCCCAGCACTGGAGGTGCAGCCTCCCCAGTGCCCAGCACAGGGACACAATCCCCTCCCTGAGGCTGCTGGCCACGCTGGCTCTGACACAAACACTGCAGAGCAGCTCCAGCTCCCAGCCAAACTGAGGCACATCCTAAAAAGCCAAATGCAGCATCAACATCACTATTTAAAAATAAAATAAATTAAAGCATAAAACAGTCTCTAGGGCAGGTTTTCCAAGATCTCTCCATCCCATAATCCTGGTCCGCAGGAAACAAGCTGGAATGAAGTGGCACCACCTAGTGCTGCCTCTCGGATATAACACACCCAGAGAGCAACAAGCGAGCAGGGACAAGTCACCTCTACCTACAAGCAACAGCCAGAGCAGCCTCCAGGATGCTCCAACTCCTTTGGGACGCCCTGGGGAGCGCTACAGGGGACTGAAAACATCAAACAGCGTTTCATTTCATCCAGCATTAAAGAATAATGAGAGGTGATCAGAGGGCTGGAGAGAGGCTGAGGGAGCTGGGCTGGCTCAGCCTGGAGAAGAGAAGGCTGTGGGGGGACCTCATTGCAGCCTGCCAGTGCCTGAAGGGAGCAGAGGAACAGGAGGGGAATCAGCTTGTTCAAGGGCAGAGACTGGCAGGACAAGGGGATGGAGTGAAGCTGGAGGAGGGAAGGGGGAGAGGAGAGATTGGGGGGAAGTTCTTTGCAGAGAGAGTGGGGAGGGGCTGGAAGGGGCTGCCCAGAGAGGGGGTGGGTGCCCCATCGTGTCTGGGGGTGTTCAAGGCCAGGTTGGCTGGGGCCCTGGGCAACCTTGTGTAGCTCCAGGCCTGAGGTTGGTGTCCCTGCCTGTGGCAGGGGGGTTGGAGCTCTGGGACCCTTGGGGTCCCTCCCAACCCAGCCCAGGCTGGGATTCTCTGATCCCCTCCCCATGGGGAGCTGTAGGATTAGATGGGGAGAGGTGATACCATCACACCTGTGTCAGGGGGCTGGTGAGTTGGGATGCTTTGGAAGAGGGTCCAATCGCCAACTTAAGGGCCCAATCCCCACCTTGGCTATTAACCAGCCCTGGTTTTCCTGGGCTCCTCCCCTGGCAGGGGTTGGGATTTCCCAGTCAGAAATACCTGGGGAGAAGGTGCTGGTGCAGAGTGTGTGTCACCACTGGTGAAGCCTGGCTACTTCTGGGGAGCCAAACTGGGCTCCTGGTTTCCCAACCACCTTTTTTTGGAGTCCAGTCAGAGCTGTTAGTGTGTGCTTCGGGCTGATGATGCCCTTAATGAGCAGAGGAGTTGGGAGAAGAGTGCTCAGCATGCAGCATCAACATGGAATCTGTTCTTCCAACACCCTTGAACCCAGAACTGTCTTTCTGTCATGCTATGGGGGATGAGGAGCTGCAAAGGGAACTATTACCCCTCCTTCAGCTATTGATCCCCATTGATCAGATCCCCTCTCAGGCTGCTTCTCTCCAGGCTGAACAGCCCCAGCTCACCCAGCCTTTCCTCCCAGGGGAGATGCTCCAGGCCCTTCATCCCCTTCGTAGCCTCCTCTGGACTCTCTCCAGGAGATCCCTGGCTGTTTGATCCCAGGGAGCCCAGCACTGGACACAATCCTGTTTCTAACCATGGGCACCCAGCTTGATAGAACCAGGATAGAAAACATCAGAGGGGAAATCACTCACCTTGGCAGCTTGCAGCTGCAATGGCTGGCTGGGCATCTCTCCCTGCTGCAGTGGGGCAGCAGGAGCCTGGGGACCACCGATGACAGGCTGGGGGTGGCTGCGGTACAGGCAGGTGTTCCTCTGCGGGGCCGGGCACAGCGCAGCCAGGCGGCTCTCCCGCTCCGTCTGCAGGGACAAGGGGCCAGGGTCAGGAGCCAGCTGGAAACTGCTCTCTAGGAGGACAGGGAGCTGCTGGCTGCGTGGGGGCACTGCTCAGGGTGGTGGAGAATCCCAGCCATAGATCAGCCTGGGAGAAGAGCTGCTGGAGAGCAGCCCTGTGAGAAGGACCTGGGTGTCCTGGGGGGTGAGAAACTCCCCATGAGCCAGCAGTGGCTCTGGCAGCTGGGAAGGGCGCTGGGATCCTGGGCTCCATCAGCAGAGGGGTGGCAGCAGGGCCAGGGAGGGGATTGTCCCTCTCTGCTCTGCCCTCCCCCAGCTGGATCCTGTGTCCAGAGCTGGGGCCCCAGGACAAGAGAGATGTGGGGCTGTTGGAGAGGGGTCAGAGGAGCCAGGGAGGGGATCAGAGGGCTGGAGAGAGGCTGAGGGAGCTGGGCTGGCTCAGCCTGGAGAAGAGAAGGCTGTGGGGGGACCTCATTGCAGCCTGCCAGTGCCTGAAGGGAGCAGAGGAACAGGAGGGGAATCAGCTTGTTCCAGGGCAGAGACTGGCAGGACAAGGGGATGGAGTGAAGCTGAAGGGCCAACACAAGAGGCTCCAGATCCCCACTTGGAGGCAGCAAAGATGCTCTGGGCTCTGGGCAGCAGTTCAGCAGCCTCCAGAGTGTCCACATCCATCTCTTGAAGCCTCTCAAGTGACAGGGGCTCTGGCCTCCAAGGGCTCTGGGTGGCACAGAGCAACACCCACCCCCATGGTGTCAGCTTGTTCAAGGGCAGAGACTGGCAGGACAAGGGGGCTGGAGTGAATCACAGAGTTGTAGGGGTTGGAAGGGGCCCCCAGGGCCCATGGGGTGCCACCCCCTGCCAAAGCAGGGTCCCTAGGACAGGGCACACAGGTCGGTGTCCAGATGGGGCTGGAATCTCTCCAGAGAAGGAGACTCCACACCCCCTGGGCAGCCTGTCCCAGGGCTCCCTCACCCTCACAGGGGAAAAGTTCTTCCCCAGGTTGGGGTGGAACTCCCTGTGCTCCAACTTGAGGCCATCACCCCTTGTCCTGTCCCCACAGACACTGAGAAGAGGCTGCCCATGGCCCTCTGTGTCCCACCCTTCAGTTAGGACCCTTCAATCCTTACCGCCTCCCAGGACTTCTGCAGCTGCTGCTTCCTCCTCATCCTCACCTGCTGGTTCACCCTCTGCCTCACCTCTCCCTGGAAGCATCTCAGCCTGGCTGCCTTCCTCAGCTGCTGCTCCTTCAACTCCTCCTCCACCTGAAAGGCTGAAGCCTGCAAGAGGCACAAACAAGCTTTAGGGTGAGTTCTGCCCCAGCACAACCTTGGGGGGTGGTGGTGGGGTGGGGGGTGTTTTCCCACACCCAGAACCAACTGAATGATGTTTGAGATCAAAACCTGTGTGCTAACAGCTTGGATTGTGCCTCCTGACTGGTTTTGAGCTTGGATTGAACTTATTTAGGCAGTTAGGGAGTGCACACACATACACCCACCCCTCCTTCTTGGAAGGAAAGAAGGAGGCAGCCTCACAGAGCAACTCCAGGCTCTCCAATGTTTGAAGCCTGGGGATCCAAAAGGAACAAGGTGGTTCCTCATCCTAGGGATGCTGGGAGAAAGGCTGGAAGCAGATGAAGGGAAGCAGAGAGAACAGAAGCACCAAGTGAAGTAAAGAGATGGAAAGCATCAACCTAAGGAAAATGAGAAGAAAATAAGGATATTTTGGGTGGTTTTGAAGGTTGGGGTGATGGTGATCATCACTGGCTGGGTGGCTGGAGATGGTGGATTGACCTAGAGAAGCTGGGGGGGAAGAAACTGGGCCTTCCCAGAGCTCCTGGAGGGGAAAGAAACTGGGGAGAAACTGGGCCTCCCAGGGCACCTGGGGGGAACAAACTGGGAAGAAACTGGGCCTTCCCAGAGCTCCTGGGGGGGAAGAAACCGGCCTCCCAGGGCGCCTGGGGGGAAGAAGAAACTGGGCTCCCAGGGCACCTGGGAGGAACAAACTGGGAACAAACTGGGCCTCCCAGGGCACCTGGGGGGGAGAAGAAACTGGGCCTCCCAGGGCACCTGGGGGGGAGAAGAAACTGGGGAGAAACTGGGCTCTCAGAGCTCCTGGGGGGAAGAAACTGGGGCTCCCACGGCGCCCTGGACAAACAAAATGGGGAGAAACAAACTGGGGAGAAACTGGGCTCCCAGGATGGCTGGGGGAAAGAAGAAACTGGGCTCCAGGGACGCCCTGGGGGGAAGAGACTGGGAACAAACTGGGGCTCCCAGGGTGACTTGGGGGGGAACAAACTGGGAAGAAACTGGGCTCCCAGAGCAGCTGGGGGGTGAAGAAGAAACTAGGAACAAACTGGGCTCCCAGGACGCCCTGGGGGAAGAAGAAACTGGGCTCCCAGAGCAGCTGGGGGGGGGAACAAACTGGGAACAAACTGGGCTCCCAGAGCAGCTGGGGGGGGAACAAACTGGGAACAAACTGGGCTCCCAGGACGCCCTGGGGGGAAGAAACTGGGAACAAACTGGGCTCCCAGGACGCCCTGGGGGGAAGAAACTGGGAACAAACTGGGCTCCCAGGACGCCCTGGGGGGAAGAAACTGGGAACAAACTGGGCTCCCAGGACGCCCTGGGGGGAAGAAACTGGGAACAAACTGGGCTCCCAGGACACCCTGGGGGGAAGAAACTGGGAAGAAACTGGGCTCCCAGGACGCCCTGGGGGGAAGAAACTGGGAACAAACTGGGCTCCCAGGACGCCCTGGGGGGAAGAAACTGGGAACAAACTGGGCTCCCAGGACGCCCTGGGGGGAAGAAACTGGGAAGAAACTGGGCTCCCAGGACGCCCTGGGGGGAAGAAACTGGGAACAAACTGGGCTCCCAGGGCGACTGGGGGGGAAGAGACTGGGAACAAACTGGGCTCCGAGGGGACCTGGGAGGAAGAAGAAACTGGGGAGAAACTGGGCTCCTGGGGGGAAGAAGAAACTGGGGAGAAACTGGGCTCCCAAAGCAGCTGGGGGGGAACAAACTGGGAAGAAACTGGGCTCCCAGGGCGCCTGGGGGGAAGAAGAAACTGGGAAGAAACTGGGCTCCCAGGACGCCCTGTGGGGGAGAAACTGGGAAGAAACTGGGCTCCCAGGACGCCCTGGGGGGAAGAAGAAACTGGGAAGAAACTGGGCTCCCAGAGCAGCTGGGGGGAAGAAGAAACTGGGAACAAACTGGGCTCCAAGAGCTCCTGGGGTGAAGAATGAACTGGGGAGAAACTGGGCTCCCAGGGCAGTTTCAGAGCACTGAGGCAGGGGTGATGCAGAGGATTCATTTCCATACATTATCTCAGCCTTTCAGGGTTTAAATTACAATATGGAAATAAATCAGCACAGAAGGGCAGGAGCTTCTGGAACATTCCACATGAATTACAGGGGACTGAACTCACCATCCTGTATTTAATGCACTTCTCAGTCCACTCAAAGCAGAAACAGCATCACCAGGCTGGGAAAGGCCTTGGAGATCATGGAGTCCAACCATTCCCATCCTGAGGAAAAGCAGCTCCCTGAGCACCTCATCTCCCCTCTGTTAAACACAGCCAGGGGCAGGGACTCAGCCCCCTCCCTGGGCAGCCTGGGCCAGGCCCTGACAACTCTGCCAGGGAAGAATTCTCTCCTAACAGCTGCTCTGCCCCTGCCCTGGCACAGCTTGAGCCCATTGCCCCTTGGCCCAGCTCCTGGCCCCTGCTTTCTGCTCTGGGAGAGATTCAATCCAGGGAGATTTGCCTCTCCCATCTCTGCTGGTTGCTGCTTCTCCTGTTTTCCAGCAGTTTACACCTTGAAATCCTCTGGATTTTCCTTCCCAGCTCTCAGTCCCAGCCTGGTCTTGCTGCCTTTGGCTGAGGTCTGACTCCCTGGAGCACAAACCTCTCTTCTTTGGGGTGTCCTCAGGGAACTGTCCCCCTGGAGCCCTTTAGTCTCTTACTCCTGACCTGTGACATTGAGCCCTCTGGCTCTGCTCAGAGCTTTGGCCTTCCTGGCTCTTGTTTTATCACCCCAGGGGGCTTGTGTTGCCTCCTGCCTCATCCCTTCAGCAATCCAGCTCCTGCTCTGCTTTCTCTGTGCTTTTCCTCAGGTTAGAGGAACCCTTCCTTCTCCAGCAATCCCATTCTCCTGCTGGTTTCTTCCTTCCCCACCCCCCTCTGCTGGTTTCTTCCTCTTCAGAGCCCCACTCCCCACGATCAATAATCAATCTTCCCCAAAACCTTTGCTCTTCCTCACTCCCAGGGATCAATTCTCAGGTCAAAACCATTCAGACAAGTTGCTTCCCAGCTTTCCCAAGCACATTCCTGGATGGTCATTGTATGGGAACAGCCTGGCTCAGTCAGGCAGGACAAGGGGCTGGAGTGAAGCTGGAGGAGGGAAGGGGGAGAGGAGAGATTGGGGGGAAGTTGGGGCTGTTGGAGAGGGGTCAGAGGAGCCAGGGAGGGGATCAGAGGGCTGGAGAGAGGCTGAGGGAGCTGGGCTGGCTCAGCCTGGAGAAGAGAAGGCTGTGGGGGGACCTCATTGCAGCCTGCCAGTGCCTGAAGGGAGCAGAGGAACAGGAGGGGAATCAGCTTGTTCCAGGGCAGAGACTGGCAGGACAAGGGGGCTGGAGTGAAGCTGAAGGGCCAACACAAGAGGCTCCAGATCCCCACTTGGAGGCAGCAAAGATGCTCTGGGCTCTGGGCAGCAGTTCAGCAGCCTCCAGAGTGTCCACATCCATCTCTTGAAGCCTCTCAAGTGACAGGGGCTCTGGCCTCCAAGGGCTCTGGGTGGCACAGAGCAACACCCACCCCCATGGTGTCAGCTTGTTCCAGGGCAGAGACTGGCAGGACAAGGGGGCTGGAGTGAAGCTGGAGGAGGGAAGGGGGAGAGGAGAGATTGGGGGGAAGTTCTGTGCAGAGAGAGTGGGGAGGGGCTGGAACAGGCTGCCCAGAGAGGGGGTGGGTGCCCCATCGTGTCTGGGGGTGTTCAAGGCCAGGTTGGCTGGGGCCCTGGGCAACCTTGTGTAGCTCCAGGCCTGAGGTTGGTGGCCCTGCCTGTGGCAGGGGGGTTGGAGCTCTGGGACCCTTGGGGTCCCTCCCAACCCAGCCCAGTCTATGACCCCCCCCCTCCCTCCCCCCCACACCCCGCACTCACACAGGCCCCCGCTCTCCTCTGGCTGCCCTGAGGCTCTCTCCACCCAGGCACCCACAGGGGCCACGCTCTGGCTCCTCTCAGCCAGCACCCTCCAGCCCAGCGGGGGTCTCTCCCAGCGCCCCCCCGGGCGCTCTCCAGCCTCTGCAGGTGGCAGCATCGCGGCAGCGGGCTGAGCCCTGGGCAGGGGAGAGAGGAGGTGAGTGGGGGGTTCCCCTTCCTCCCCAGCACCCCACTGCAGGCCCTGCCTCCCGTCCCTACCCCCAGCGCCCTGCCCAGCCCCAGGGTGCCCCTTCCCCACCCCATCCCCCCCAACCGACCGGGCAGCCCAACAGCCCACAGCCCTGTGCACCCCTCACCCAGCAGGGACACCCCCCCCCCGGCCTCCTCACCCCTTGGGCAGCGCTGTGCCCCCCAGCCCCGGCCCCCCCCAGGCCCTGACAAGGGTCCAGCCCTTCCCAAGCCCCTGACATGGCCCCGAGCCGGGACACGAACCCCCCGGCCTGGCACCCTCCATGCCCCTGAGCCAGCCCGGGGCCGGGACCCGAAGCCCGAACCCCCCGGCCCAACCCCTCCCCAGGCCCCAGACACAGCCCAGGGCAGGGACCCCCCAGGCCCCTGCCAAGACCCACGGCCCGAACCCCCTGGCCCAGCACCCCTCAGGCCCCTGACACTGGTCCAGCCCCCCCAAGTCCCTGACACGGCGCGGGACCCCTTCCCCAGCCTGGCGCCCCCCAGGCCCCTGGACCCAAACCCCCCAGCCCATCACCCCCCAGACCCCCTGACACAGGCCAGGAACCGACCCCCCACCAGGTCCTGACACGGGCCGGGGCCCGAACCACCCCCCAGGCCCCTGATACGGGCCGAGGCCCGAACCCCCCCCCAAGGCCCGGCCCCCTCCAGGCCCCTGGACCTGAACCCCTGGCCCAGCCCACCCACCCAGGCCCCTGACACGGGCCGGGGCCGGGACCGGAACCCCCCAGCCCGCCCCCCCAGGCCCCTGACAAGACCCTGGACCTGAACCCCCCGGCCCAGCCCCACCCAGGCCCCTGAGCAAGCCCGGGGCCAGGACCCAAACAGCCCGGCCCGACGCCCCCCAGGCCCCTGACACAGCCCAGGGCCGAAGACCCCAGAGCCAATCCGGGGCCCGAACCCCCCCGGCCCAGCACCCTCCAAGCCCCTGACATGGGCTGGGACCTGAACCCCCCGGCCCGGCCCCCCGCAGGCCCCTAAGCCAGCCCGGGGCCGGCACCCAAACAGCCCGGCCTGACGCCCTCCAAGCCCCTGACACGGGCTGGGACCCGAACCCCGGTCCCGACTCCCCCCAAGGCCCCTGGACCCGAACCCCCCAGCCCCCTCCAGGCCCTGGACCTGAACCCCCCGGCCCGGCCCTCCCCAGGCCCCACACACGGACCGAGGCCGGGACCGGGACCCGAACCCCCCGGCCCGACGACCCCCAGGCCCCTGACACGGGGCACGACCCGAAACCACAGGCCCGTCCCCCCCCCCCCAGGCCGCTGGACCCGAACCCCCGGCCCGGCTCCCCCCAAGGCCCCTGGACCCGAACCCCGCGGCCCAGCGCCCCCCTGACCCGAACCGGGCCCCCCCGTCACTCACCGACCGCCCCTTCCGCCTCAACCGCCACTTTGAATCCCGGCGCCACTTCCGCCCGCCCGTCCACACCCCCGCCCCGCCCCGCCATGGCCCCGCCCACCCCACACAGCCCCGCCCCGGCCCCGCCCACCCGCACACAGCCCCGCCCACACCCGCACCCCGCCCTAACCCCGCCCACTAACTTAGCCACGCCCATCCCGCCTCAGCCCCACGCCCCGTCATCACCACGCCCACACCCCGCCATTAACCCCGCCCACTCCCTTAGCCCCGCCCATCTCACCTCCAGCCCACGCCCCCTCATCACTACGTCCCCACCCCCGTCCTTAGCCCCGCCCACTCAGGGCCGTGACCCCGCCCAATCAGCGCCGTGACCACGCCCACTTCCAGACCCTTAACCACGCCCCTCCATCCCGTAGCCCCGCCCACACCCCGCTCCTTCCCCGCCTCCTACCGCCCCCTCCCATCCCCAATCGCCTCAGGACCGCAGGTTCGAGTCCCGCCGGGGGCGGACAAAGGGGGGAGGCGGGGAGGGGAGGTGGCGTGTCCCCCCGAGCGTTCCCTAAACAACCCCCGCGCACCCTCAAACAGCCCCCAGCGCATCCCGGGGTCAGCCTCAAGAACAGCCCCCCGAAAGCCCCCTCAATATACCCCCACTGCACCCCCAGAGCATCCCTGAACCCCCCCCCCAAATTCCTTCTTATCCATCACAGCACCCCCTCGCACCCCCCCATAGCATCCCCCCAGGTTACCTCTGTATTATACCCCTCAATGCCCCCCAAAGTCCCTCAAAGCACCCCCTTATAGCATCCCCCAAAATGCCTCCCTACAGAACCCCCTCCCCAAAACTCCCCCCACCCCAAACACCACCCACCATAACATTCCCCCCAAAAAAGCCTCCCCTGGAGCATCTCCATCCTGCTGGAGCAGGATGCTTGAAAGCCTTGACCCCTTTTTCAGAGCTGGGTGGGGGGGCGGTGAGTGGCTCACTGGGGTGATGAGTTTGGCAGGTCTCAGGGTGGGGGGTGGGGGCACTGGGAAGGGACTCTGGGCATCCTGCCCCACACCCCTGCTGCCCTATTCAGCGGTGCCTGGGGAACCGTCTCTAATTGGCACCAGAGCTGGAACAAAGCCTGGATGTGACCACAGCTTCGTTTTAAAGCCCAGGGAGAGAGAGAAAAAAGG
>JAKCOX010000213.1:441020-467336 GCA_022605575.1 Laterallus jamaicensis coturniculus
CATCCCCCAAAATGCTTCCCTACAGTAGCCCCCCCGAACCCCCCCCCCCAAAAACCTCCTGCCATAGCATTCCCCCCATGAAACTCCCCTGTTTTGGGGGGGCTTTCTGCAGCTGGGAGCTGGTTTGGGGAGGGGGGCTTTCTGCAGCTGGAGCTGGTTTTGGGGGGGGGCTTTCTGCAGCTGGAGCTGGATTTGGGGGTTCAAGCTGCCAAGCTACACCCACAGTCCCACCTCCCCAAAATTCCCCCCCCAACACCTCCTGCCATACATTCCCCCCCATGAAACATCCCCTGTTTGGGGAGGGCGGCTTTCTGCAGCTGGGAGCTGTTTGGGGGGGAGGGGGGCTTTCTGCAGCTGGGAGCTGGTTTTGGGGGAGGGGGGCTTTCTGCAGCTGGGAGCTGGTTTTGGGGGGAGGGGGGCTTTCTGCAGCTGGGAGCTGGTTTTGGGAGGTGTTTCACCCACCCATGCCACCAAGCTCTCCCCTTTGTGGGGCTTTACCATCCACTCCCCACCCTTTGGGGGGTGCATCCATCCCCCAAGCTGCAGCATCACCCTGCTTTCCCCTCCCCCCCCCCGCCTCCTCTGCTCCCCCACAGTCCCAGTCTCCAAGCCCCAGGTGCTGGTGGCCTCCTCCACCGTGCTGGAGCTCAGCGAGTTCTTCACCCTCAACTGCTCGCACGAGAACGGCACCAACCCACCTACACCTGGCTGAAGGACGGGCGGCCCCTGAGCAACGACTCCCGCCTGCTCCTCTCCCCCGACCAGAAGATCCTCACCATCACCCGCGTCCTCGATGGCCGATGATGATGTCTACAGCTGCCCTGGTGGAGAACCCCATCAGCCACGGCCGCAGCGTCCCCGTGAAGATACACTGTCTACCGTAAGGCGCCTGGTCCCTCCCCCCTGCACGCCCCCCCTGCACACACACACACACACAGACACAGACACACACACACACCAGGGTTGGACATTCTTGGCTCCCAGGTAAAATTTCAAGGGGGGTGTGGGGGGAGAGGGTTGTCCCCAACCCAACCAGTGCTGGGCTCCCTGGGATCAAACAGCCAGGGATCTCCTGGAGAGAGTCCAGAGGAGGCTACGAAGGGGATGAAGGGCCTGGAGCATCTCCCCTGGGAGGAAAGGCTGGGTGAGCTGGGGCTGTTCAGCCTGGGGAGAAGCAGCCTGAGAGGGATCTGATCAATGGGGATCAATAGCTGAAGGCTGGGACACAGGGGGCCCATGGGCAGCCTCTTCTCAGTGTCTGTGGGGACAGGACAAGGGGTGATGGCCTCAAGTTGGAGCACAGGGAGTTCCCCCCCAACCTGGGGAAGAACTTTTCCCCAGTGAGGGTGAGGGAGCCCTGGGACAGGCTGCCCAGGGGGTGTGGAGTCTCCTTCTCTGGAGAGATTCCAGCCCCGTCTGGACCACCGACCTGTGTGCCCTGTCCTAGGGACCCTGCTTTGGCAGGGGGTGGCACCCCATGGGCTCTGGGGGTTCCTTCCCAACCCCTGTGACTCTGTGACTCTGTGATTCCCCCCTCATTCCTCTCTCTCTCTCTCTCCCCCCCAGGCCGGAGCTCCTCTACATAATCCTCTCCACTGGCGGCATCTTCCTCCTGGTCACCCTGGTGACAGTTTGTGCCTGCTGGAAACCCTCCAAGAAGTACGGCGGGGGGTAACACAGGACACAAAGGGTGTTCCTGTCCTATCTTGTCCTGTTCTGTCTCATCCATCCATCTTGTTCTGTACCCTCCCACCTCACTCCATCCCGCCTTGATCCATCCCATCTTATTTTATCCCACCTTGATCCATCTCTCCTGTGTAGACCCATCTCATCCCACCCTGATCCATCTCTCCTGTCCCATCCCAACCCACTCCATCCCATCCCATCCCATTCTGCCTTGATCCATCCCATCTTATTTTGTCCCATCTTGTCTTATCCCATGTAGACCCATCCCATTCCATCCCATCTCACCCTGATCCATCTCTCCTGTGTAGATTCATCTCATGCCACCCTGATCCATCTCTCCCATCCCATCCCATCCCACCTTGATCCTTCTCTCCTGTGTAGATTTATCTCATCCCACCCTCATTCATCTCTCCTGTCCCATCCTATCCTATCCCACCCTGATCCATCTCTCCTGTGTAGTCCCATCCCATCCCATCCTGATCCATTTCTCCTATCCCATCCCATCCTATCCCACCCTGATCCATCTCTCCTGTGTAGACCCATCTCATCCCACCCTGATCCATCCCATCCCATCCCATCCCATCCCACTCCATCCCCTCCCACCCTGATCCATTTCTCCTGTCCCATCCCATCCTATCCCACCCTGATCCATCTCTCCTGTGTAGATCCATCCCATCCCACCCTGATCCATCTCTCCTGTGTAGATTCATCTCATGCCACCCTGATCCATCTCTCCCATCCCATCCCACCTTGATCCATCTCTCCTGTGTAGATTTATCTCCTCCCACCCTGGTCCATCTCTCCTATCCCATCCCATCCCATCCCATTTCATCCCACCCTGATCCATCTCTCCTGTGTAGACCCATCTCATCCCACCCTGATCCATCTCTCCCATCCCACTCCATCCCCTCCCGCCTTGGTCCATCTCTCCTGTGTAGACCTGTCCCATCCCATCCTGATCCATTTCTCCTATCCCATCCCATCCCATCCTATCCCACCCTGATCCATCTCTCCTGTGTAGACCCATCTCATCCCACCCTGATCCATCCCATCCCATCCCACTCCATCCCCTCCCGCCTTGCTCCATCTCTCCTGTGTAGACCCATCCCATCCCATCCCATCCCATCCCATCCCATCCCATCCCATCCCATCCCATCCCACCCTGATCCATTTCTCCTGTCCCATCCCATCCTATCCCATCCTGATCCATCTCTCCTGTGTAGATCCATCCCATCCCACCCTGATCCATCTCTCCCATCCCATCCCACCTTGATCCATCTCTCCCATCCCATCCCACCTTGATCCGTCTCTCCTGTGTAAATTTATCTCATCCCACCCTGGTCCATCTCTCCTATCCCATCCCATCCCATTTCATCCCACTCTGATCCATCTCTCCTGTGTAGATCCATCTCATCCCATCCTGATCCATCTCTCCCATCCCACTCCATCCCCTCCCGCCTTGGTCCATCTCTCCTGTGTAGACCCATCCCATCCCATCCTATCCCATCCCACCCTGATCCATCTCTCCTGTGTAGACCCATATCATCTCACCCTGATCCATCTCTCCCATCCCATCCCATCCCACCTTGATCCATCTCTCCTGTGTAGATTTATCTCCTCCCACCCTGGTTCATCTCTCCTATCCTATCCTATCCTATCCCATCCCATCTCATCCCATCCTGATCCATCTCTACTATCCCATCCCATCCCACCTTGGTCCATCTCTCCTGTGTAGACCCATCTCATCCCATCCCATCCCACCCTGATCCATCTCTCCTATCCCATCCCACCCCCCCTCTCCCTCACTGCAGCACCGCACCCTCTCCCAGCTGCCCCATGGGCAGCTCCCCACACCGCGGTCCCAGTGCCGCCCCATCCCTCCTCCCTTCCCCAGGGAGAAGCGGCAAGCAGAGACACAACCGGCCTCCGAATACGCCGAGCAGGACGAGGAGCGCCTGAAGCACGAGGGTGAGTCCCCTCCCCGGCGTGGCGGCGGCAGCGGAAGGTTGGGCATTTCCAACACCCCCAGCACGGTAAGCAAGGCCTTGCCTCCCCGCAGCCGAGGGCATCCCGCGGAGCGGTGAGCATGAGCGCAAAAACCCAGTGGCCTTGTACATCCTCAAGGACAAGGTGAGCGGCCGGTGGCGTGGCGGCTGCACCCCGGCGTGGCGGCTGCACCCCGGCGTGGTGGCAGCACCCCAGTGTAGTGGCAGCACCCCGGCGTGGCGGTAGCACCCCGACTTGGTGCCACGCTGCTGGGTGGGCCTTGCCTGCCAGCCGCTCTCCTCCTACCCTTGGCTTTTGGCAGGACTCACCGGAGGCAGAGGAGGACTCACCGCCTGAACCCCGCGGCACGGTTGAAGCGGGGTACACCAGCTCACCGGTACCGGCAGCCGGGCGCTCGCCGGGGCCGGTGGGGCGTTCGACCCGCCGTTACCATCGCTCGCCGGCCCGCTCGCCCGCCTCGACGCGGACGCACAGGTCACCGCCGGGGTCACCGGCCCGTTCCCGCGGCGCCCCGCGGCTGCTGCGGACTGCTGGGGTCCATGTCATCCGGGAGCAGGAGGAGGTCAACGCTGTGGAGATCAGCGCCTGAGCTCGGGACACACACACACACACATGTACATACACACGTACATACACACACATACACGGATGCTGCGGCGGTGGCGGCGGCACTCGAGCGGGGACACCGCCACGGCCCCGCTGCCGCCACCGGGCACCGTTCGGTCGGGCGTAAAGTCACTAATTCGCTATTGATCCCACCCAGAGCTCCCCTCTTCCGTCCCCCCTGCCCGCCCCGGGGCGAGCGTGCAAGGGGCGTGTGGGAAACGTGTGCACACGTGTGGGCTGGGAGCGTACAGGGGCCACGCGGCCTTGGGGACAAGGGTGTGCGCGGCGTGCGAGGGGGTGTGTGTGTGCAGAGAGCGGGCAAGGGAGTGTGCACAGAGTGTGCAAGAGGGCGTGCAGGAAGGGTGCAAGGGGGCGTGCATAGAGTGTGCAAGAGGGCATGCACAGAGTGTGCAAGGGGGCATACACAGAGTGTGGAAAGGTTGTGTGCACAGAGTGTGCAAAAGGGCATGGAGGAGGTGTGCAAGGGAGTGTGCACAGAGTGTGCAAGAGGGTGTGCAGGAAGGGTGCAAGGGTTGTGTGCACAGAGTGTGCAAGAGGGCGTGCACAGAGTGTGCAAGAGGGCATGCACAGAGTGTGCAAGGGTTGTGTGCACAGAGTGTGCAAGGGGGCACACACAGAGTGTGGAAAGGTTGTGTGCACAGAGTGTGCAAAAGGGCATGGAGGAAGTGTGCAAGGGAGCGTGCACAGAGTGTGCAAGGGTTGTGTGCACAGAGTGTGCAAGACGGCATGCTGGAAGTGTGCAAGGGAGCGTGCACGCAGCAGGCAGTGTGCAAGAGTGCAGAGAGCGTGTGAGGGAGCGTGTATGCAGTGCACAGAGTGTGCAAGGGAGTGTGCACACAGTGTGCAGTGTGCAAGGGGGTGTGCAGGAAGTGTGCAAGGGAGCGTGCACGCAGTGTGCAGTGCTCAAGGGAGTGCAGAGAGCGTGCACGCAGCAGGCATTGTGCAAGAGGGCATGCAAGAAGTGTGCAAGGGAGTGTGCACATAGTGCATAGTGTGTAAGGGGGTGTGCAGGCAGTGTGCAAGGGAGCGTGCACACAGTGCATAGTGTGCAAGAGTGCAGAGAGCATGCAAGGAAACATGTACACAGTGCACAGAGCGTGCAAGGGGGTGTGCAGTTGAGTGTGCACACAGTGCAGAGTGTGCAAGGGGGTGTGCAGGAAGTGTGCAAGGGAGCGTGCACACAGTGCACCATGTGCGAGAGTGCAGCGAGTGTGCAAGGGAGCGTGCACACAGCACACAGTGTGCACGAGAGTGTGCAGCGAGCGTGCCCCGCGTGCAGAGGGAGCCTGCACAGGACTTGCCATGGGGCGTTCACAGAGCACGTGTGGGGCACGGGGGGGAGTGTGTGTGCACCGTGCCTGGGGAGAGCGTGCACGGGGCATGCAAGGGGGGCACACCCATGGAACAGGCAGAGCGAGAGTGCAGGGCGTGCGCAGGGTGTGCGTGGGGTGTGTCACACGTGCAGAGAGCGTGCCAGGGGACACACGTACCCGGAGCAGGCAGCCAGCATGCATGGAGGGTGCACGAGGGCGTGCGCACACGCATGCGGCGTGCAAAGAGAGCGTGCACAGAGCACGGGGAGCGGGCAGCACGGGGCACACAGGTGAGGCTGCGCGTGGCGTTCACAGTGAAGGAGAGCACACGCGTGCACAGAGCGTGTCAGGAGAGCACACGTGTGCAGCAAGTGTGCTAGGAGAGCACACACATGTCCGGAGAGCACACACGTGTGCACAGAGCGTGTCAGGAGAGCACACACATGTCAGGAGAGCACACACGTGTGCACAGAGCGTGTCAGGAGAGCACACACATGTCAGGAGAGCACACACGCATGCACAGAGCGTGTCAGGAGAGCACACGTGTGCACAGAGTGTGCCAGGAGAGCACATGTGTGCACAGAGTGTGTCAGGGGAGCACACACGTGCACAGAGCGTGTCAGGGGAGCACACACATGTGCATAGAGCATGTCAGGGGAGCACACGTGTGCATGGAGCGTGTCAGGAGAGCACACGTGTGCATGGAGTGTGTCAGGAGAGCACATGTGTGCAGCTATTGTGCCAGGAGAGCACACTTGTGCATAGAGCGTGTCAGCAGAGCACACGCATGCACAGAGCGGGTCAGGAGAGCACACACGCGTGCACAGAGTGTGTTAGAGCACACACGTGCACAGAGCGTGCCAGGAGAGCACACGCGTGCACAGAGCATGTTAGGAGAGCACACATGTGCACAGAGCGTGTCAGGAGAGCACAGGCATGCACAGAGCGTGTCGGGAGAGCACACGTGTGCACAGAGCGTGTCAGGAGAGCACGTGTGTGTCAGGAGAGCACACACATGCATGGAGCATGCCAGCGGAGCACAGACGTGCACAGAGCGTGTCAGGAGAGCACATGTGTGCACAGAGTGTGTCAGGAGAGCACACGCGTGCAGTGAGCGTGCAGAGAGGGTGAGGGCAGAGCACACATGCATTTTGGGAAGACAAGGCCCGGGGCGTGCAGCAGGAGCGTGCACGGGGCCCAGGTGGCAGGAGCGTGTGCGGAGCGTGCAGGTGTGACCTCACGAGTGTGCAAGGGTGGGGGGGCAGGGATAGCACACGTGGCACACTCAGGGCACACATGCACCCGCACCTGGCACGTGTGCAAGAGCATCGCACCCACCCACTGTGGTGTGCAGGCCCCCACGAGGCCCCAGCAGGGCTGGAGGGGGGTGCACAGGCCCTCACAAGGCCCCAGCAGGGCTGGAGGGGGGTGCACAGGCCTCCACAAGGCCCCAGCAGGGCTGGAGGGGTGCTCAGGCCCCTCACAAGGCCCAAGCAGGGCGGGAGGGGGGTTGGAGGGGGCTCCTTCCTCCCCCCTCACACCCCCCTCCCAGCTCCCTGGCTGCCCTGTCCCCTAACCATGGGCTCGAACCCCCGGCCCCAGCGCTACTGCTCTGCTGCCCCTGGATTTTCTGTGAAAATCCCCGGTTTTGGGGCACACGCTGTCACCTCCCCGCAAGGTTTCGGGTGGTAACTGGAGAGCTGCCCCTGGGGTGTGGGGTGGGTGGGTGCTGGGGCACCCCAGGGCGCTGGGGGTGCGCTACTAACCAATAAACTAAATGAACTACCCGGGCAGAGACGGCACCCTTGGGTGTCTTTGTGGGACAGGGTGCTCTCCCCAGGGTCAGGGGAGGGGGGACAGGGGCGTGTGAGGTGTGGGGGGGGTGTGCAGCAGAGCCAGGGTAAGCAGGCGCCTAAGTTTTGGCTCACAGCGCATGGGAGATCTTGGACCGTTCACTCTGGTCCCTACTGATGGCGTTCCCCAGGCAAGACTCTGTGTCTTGCTCCTTGGAGCAGGGTGGGGGATTTCTTCTGATCAATTAAATTCGTTAAACAAGGGGGTTCCTGACACCCACCCCCCCGTGTGCCACCGTGAACGGGCGCTCCCGCCGCCATGTCCTGGCTGAGCTGTTTACACCCATCTCTCTGCTCCGGCACTTCCCAGCTCCTGCGTCCGGCTATTGTTCCCCCCACCATCCGGAGCCGGATCCATCCCCCAGCACTGGTGGGGAGGGACCGGGATTTAGGGAGGAAGCCAGAAGGCTAACTGGGGCCAGCATGGCGGGCGGCTGGGCGATGGCGCTGGGCCTGGGGCTCTGCCTCACCGCGCTGCGCCGGGGAGGTGAGTGCAGCCCCTGGGGTGTGTGTGTGCGTGTGTGTGTGTGTGTGTGTGAAAATACCCTTCACTCTGCCCTCCCCCCTCCCCTCCACCCCCACCCCCACTGGGGCTGAGGCCATGCCCACTCGGTGCACCCGCTGGCATCCACACTGCCGCCACGTCACCCCACAGGCTGCCACCCTCCTGCCACAGCCACAGCACCCCAAGCTGGTAAGGACACCCCTTGGGGATGATGTGGGTGGGGGGAAACCCCAAAATATCCTGCCCTCGACCCAACCCGTGGTGTCCCCTCCCCGCCGCAGTGCTGCGGGACAATTTCCGCCTGCATCCGGCTGATTTGGTGGCCACGGCGGGTCAAACGTTGGAGCTGGATTGTGTCCCCCCCTCGGGGCACCCCGAACCCCTTGTCACCTGGAAGAAGGATGGGGTGACCTTGGACTTGACCGGTGACCGACACATGGTCACCAACGGGAAGCTGCGAGTGGCCCCGGCGCGGCGCAGCGACTCCGGGCTCTACGTCTGCGTGGCGGCCAACGCGGCGGGCCAGAGGGAGAGCAGGGCTGCCCGTGTCTCTGTGCTGGGTGAGCCAAGGGGCTCCTGAGGGGGGGGTGGACACATCTTGCCTGGTCCTGGTGCCATGTGTCCTCCATGTGAGTGTGTGTCCCCCTCCCCATATGCAGAGAAGCCCACCATCGTGCGGCGCCCCGGTGACGCTGTGGTGGTGGTCGGCAGCACCGTGGAGCTGGGCTGTGGTGCCCAAGGTGACCCAGCGCCGCGGGTGCAGTGGCATAAGGAGCGTGGGGACTTGCCCTGGGGCAGGTAGGTGGTAGCGGGGTGAAGGTGTGTCCCAACCCCCCCCCAGGGTGGGGTGGTGATGTGACATGGAGAACTGGTGACCCCCCAGGCACGAGGTGGACCGGGAGCACACGCTGCGCCTCAGCGCTGTGACCCTCGCCGACGCCGGTACCTACGTGTGTACAGCCCAGAGCCAGCTGGGCACCGCTGCCGCCGCCGCCCGCCTGCACGTGGAGGGTCAGTGGGGCTGCCTCTCTGTGGCCTCTGCCACCACGGGCACCCAGGGCCATGGGGTGGGGGGGGAGTTCAGGGAAGGGGAGACAGAGAATTTACATCTATCTATAGATATCTAACAGGGTCCATCCAGTGGGGTTCACCCATCCAAGGAGGGCCACCCGAGGGGTCCCATCAAAAAAGGGTCCATCCAATGTCTCATCTGAAGGGGTTCATTCAAATACAGCCCGTTCAAGGGAGTAATTCCAAAGGGGGGGCATCTCAGGTTCAACAGGAGGGGTCCATCCAAAGGGCCCATCTAAGAGGGATGCAGGAATAGAAGTCTGTTGTGGGTTTCATCAAAGGAGGTCCATCCAAGAGGGGTCCATCACAGGGTACCTGTCCAAGGGGGTCCATCCAAGAGGGGTCCATCGCAGGGAACCTTTCCAAGAGGGGTCCATCCAAGAGGGGTCCATCAGAGGGTACTTGTCCAAGGGGGTCCCACCAAGAGGTGTCCATCAGAGTTACCTGTCCAAGAGGGTCCATCCAAGGGAGTCCATCCAAGAGGGGTCCATCACAGGGTACCTGTCCAAGGGGGTCCATCCAACAGGGGTCCATCCAAAGAGTCCATTTGAGTGGGCCCATTCAGGGACATATGGGTGTCTCTAGGCATGAGTATGTGAGGTGGGTGTGTGGGCAGGTGCTGGGGGTCCTCAGTCCCACCCCACGCTGCTGTTAGCCTCCCTCTGCCCCCACAGACCGGCTGCCACCAGGCCGGTGGGATGCTGCTCCCCAGGACCTGCTGGCTGTGCAGCTGCACCTGGACAACGGCACCACGCTGCCTGCTGCTGCTGTCCAGCTCCGCTGGCGGGTTGGTGTGATGCCAGGACATCCCCACCGGAGAGGTGGGATGGGACATGGGCATGAGGCTGGAGCCTCATCCCCGTGTCCCATCTGTGTCCCACCACCCCCCTGTAACCTCTGCCATCCTCTCCAGATGTTGACCCCAGCACCATCACCGGAGGGCTACGTGGTGCTGTACCGCTGCCTGCTCCCAGCCAGCACCTCCTGGGTCCAGCATGATGCAGGCAGGGTGCTCAGCACCATCATCCCTGCGCTCCGCAGGGGCTACAAGTATGAGTTCAAGGTCCGGGCCTACGCTGGAGGAACCCAGGGCTTGGACAGCAACAGCAGGCATCTCTGGATACCTGAGGAAGGTGAGTTTGGCATGGGGTGTCCCCCAAGGGGAGGATGGTGGGGAGGGGGTCAGTTGGGGGTCCCAGGTGTCTCAGCACCACTCTCCCAGCAGTGCCGAGCGCGGCGCCCCAGCACGTCACCGTGGGCCAGGCTGAGATGGGGAACGGCACCGTGGTTGTGAGCTGGGAACCGCCTCCTCCTGAGGCCCACAATGGCATCATCCAGGGCTACAAGGTTTGGGGGGATAGGGAGGGAGGGGGACAGACAGGGGGACTTCTGTCCAAAGAGAGTCCAGCCCATGGGTCTGTCTGAGGGACACCCACCCAAGGACCCCCCTCTATCCAAGGGTGGCCACTCAAGGAGTGCCTGCCCAAGGGGGCATCCATCCAAGGGGTCCATCTGAGAGGGTTTTCAACAAGGGGGTTCATCTGAAGGGGCCAACTGATGGTGAGGTCCATCCCAGGATCCATCTAAAGGCTCAGTGTAAAGATGGAAGTCATCTAAGTGGATCTAACCCAAGGAGATCCATCCAAGTGTGTTCAGCCATGGGGATCCATCTGCAGGGGTCATCCAAGGCAGCTTTCCAAGTGGGGTCCATCAGTGGGGGTCCATCAAGGGGGCCCATCCAAGGGAGGTCATCCTAGAGATGCTCATCCAAGCGGGGGTCCATCCAAGGGGGGATCCATCCAAGAGGGAACCATCAATAGGGAACCATCCAAGGGGACTCATCTAAAGGGGCCCATCCAAGAGGTGCTCATCCAAGGGGGGGGGGTCCATCCAAGGGACCCATCAGTGGGGGTCCATCAAGGGGGCCCATCCAAGGGAGTTCATCCTAGAGATGCTCATCCAAGGGGGCCATCCAAGAGGGAACCATCAATGGGGGTCCATCAAGGGGACTCATCTAAGGGGGCCCATCCAAGGGAGTTCATCCTAGAGGTGCTCATCCAAGGGGGTCCATCCAAGGGGTCCATCCAAGAGGGAACCATCAGTGGGGGTCCATCAAAGTGATCCATCTAAGGGGTCCATCCAAGGGGATCCCTGTGGGAGATCCATCAGGGATTCATCTAGGGGCTCCCATCCTCTTGGTGCATACCAGGTCTGGTCGATGGGCGAGGGCTGGCAACACCCCACCACCAACAGGACAGTGGATGGAGGCACCCATCACCTGGAAACCCTGCTCCCAGGCCCTGGCTCCCAATTCTGTGTGCAGGTGGCAGCTTTCAACAGCGCGGGCCTGGGGGTGCCCAGCAACACCACCTGCAGCACCTTGGGTAGGGGATGGGGAGCAAGGTGGGGCGCGGGCAGGGGTCTGGGGGGGTGGCACAGGGGTGACGCTGGTGGGACCTTTTGCAGGGCTGGTGGCAGGGAGCATGGGGGTGGCCCAGGTGCTGCAGCAGCCCGCTGTCATCGCAGCCGCTGGCTCGCTGCTCTGGTTGGCCTTGCTCGCCCTTCTCCTCCTCCTCTGCCAGCGCCGTGCCAGCCAGGACGCCACAGCGCGCCGCAGGTGGGTGGCCATGGGGTGGGGGGACATGAGGGACCCCTGTCGTGGTGGGTATGGGTGGCCTGACAGCACCTCTTGCCCTGCAGGCTGGTGGCTAGTGACTCGCCGTGGCTCGGTGGCCCCTGGAAACCTGGCTGTGCCCCCCAAAACCTCAGCAGCAGCAGCAGCCTCAGCAGCCGGCTCCTGGGCAGCGATGGCAGGGACCCCCACCCCTCCAGTGAGACCTGTGGGGGGTTGGGACCCTCACCCAATGTCATGGGACCCTCACCCCTCCTGTCCGTCCCCCCTGCCAGGGATTGGGACTTCCACCCAGTGCCATGGGATCTTCCCACAGGGTCCCCTGGGACACCCACCTATTCCAATGGGACCCCCACATGATGTCATGGGATCCCCACCCCATCCTCTGGGTCCCCTGTCCAGTTCCATGGGGCCCTGCACCCACTGCCACGGGACCCCCACCTAGTGCCTGGAACACCCCCAGGGTGCTATAGGACCAACAAAGTGTGACTGAGACACCCCTCCATGCCCAGGACTGCCCCCCCCCAGTGCCATGGGACCCCCACCTGGGTGGCCCCCATTGCCGTGGGAGCCTCTCTGCAGGCAACAGGGATTTGGGGACAGACAGAAGGGACAAGGGACACCCAGCTCAGCACTCATGGGTGCCCTGACCTCTCTCACCCCTCCAGCCCTGACTTTGGACTCCCCAAGCCTCGGTCCCCCCACACCCCCCAACCGCAGCAGCTTCCGTGGGGGGCGCCCACCACCCCTTGGGGACAGTGGGTGGTGTGCTGGAGGGCACCCCGGGGTGTGCACCTCACCCAGCACCCCGACCCCGGCTCCCTGGGAGCGCATCCGCAAGAGAGGTGGGTATGGGGGGCAGGTGGGGGGACACAGGGGACACCAGGGAGGTGGCCCATGGCTGTGTCACCCCACCCCTTGCAGAGCTGCAGCAGGTGCACAGCACCCCAGCGCTCATGGGTGGCCCTGGCCACGTCCCCACCACTGGGAGTGGAGGTGAGTGGGGGACAGATTCGGGGCTGGCGGCTGGGTGGCCTCAGCCAAGGGGACATGAGGGTGACATCGCCACCACCGTGCTGGCTGGAGGGGACCCAGGGAGGCTGCCGGTCTTCAGCTCCCCAAAACCACGTCGGGGCAGCACCTCTGGTGTCACTGGGTCACCAGTGGCACCCACGAGGCCACCCCACGCCTGGCACCCACCAGTGACCCGGTAAGTCCGAGTGTCCCCATCCTGGGCACACAGAGGGGTGCCCTGCACCCTGTGCTGCAACACCCACCCTGCAACACCCGCCCTGCAACACCCACCCTGGCCCTTGCACCTGCAGGTCCCCAGCCACCGCGTGCCCCAGGGACAGGTCCCCAGGCACCAGGCACCCCAAGAATGCATCCCAGGTCACTGGGATTCCCAGGGACACCTCTCCAGTCACTGAGAGCCCCAGGGATGTGTCACCGGTCACCATGTGCCCCAGGAACATGTCCCTGGTCACTGAGCACCCTAAGGACATGCTCCTGGCACGCAGGCACCTCAAGGAGCCGTCACCAGGCACCAGGCACCAAAGGGACACAATCTTGGTCCCCAAGCCCCCTGAGGACATGTCCCTGGTCACCAGGAGCCCCAGAGACATGTCCCCAGCCAGCAGGCATCGCGAGGAGATGCCTCCAGTCACCAGCCACCACAGGAACAAGTTCCTAGGCAGCCCCAAGGATATGTCCCCAACCACCAGACACCCCAGGGACCCATCACCAGGGACAAAGCACCAGAAGGACATGGCACCAGCCACCAGGCACCCCAAGGACACGTGCCCAGCCAGCGGGCACCCAAGGGACATGTCCCCAGTCACTAGACTCCCTGAGGAGACATCCCCAGCCACCAGGTACTGCAGGGACACGTTCCTGGACACCAGGTACTCCAGTGTGTCCCTGGCCACCAAATGCCCCAGGGCCACAGTGGCCAGGCACCCAAGGGACACATTTCTGGCCACCAGGTATGCAAAGGATATGTCCCCAGATACCAGGCACCGCAGGGACACGTCCCCCATCACCAGGCACGCTGAGGAGATGTCCCCAGTCACCAGGCACTGCCAGGACACATTCTTGGTCACCAGGTACTCCAAGGACAGGTCCCTGGCCAGCAGGTGCTCAGGGGACACATCACCAGTGACCAGACACCCAAGGGACATGTTACTCACCAGCAGGCACCCTGTGGACACATCCCCAGCCCCCAGGCACCCAAGGGACAGGTCCCTGCTCCCTGGGCGCCTCTCACCAGTGCTCAGCGACGGGGTCCTCACCCCACAGCGGGCGGCTGAGGACCTGGAGATGGACCAGGGCACCATCTGCCCCAGGTACACCCCACCCCCTGGGACAACACCACGGTGGTAGCATCCCATGGTGCCAGCAGCATCCCTCCCATGTTTCCCACAGCCCCCCAGCATCACCCACGCCACGGTCCTTCTCACCACTGCACACCTATGGTTACATCTACGGGCCACCAGCCTCCGAGCTGGGCGAGGAGGAGGAGGAGGAGGAAGAGGGAGAGGAGGAGGAGGAGGAAGAGCAGACAGCAACAATGGGCTCTCCAGGAGGCTCGCTGCTGAATGGCTGGGGGTCTGTCTCAGAGGACAACTTCGCCAGCGCCCGCTGCAGCTTGGTCAGCTCCTGCGATGGCTCCTTCCTCCTGGATGCCAGCTTCGCCCGGGCGCTGGCCGTGGCTGTCGATGGCCTCTGCTGTGGCCTGGAGGACCCTGATGGTGGCTATGGTGGTGAGTGGAGCATCCCCAGACACCTCCCAGCACCAGGCCCCAGCATCTCCCCGGGGAAGCTGGCCTTGTGGTGACACAGTGGTGACACCGTGGTGACACCGCCATCTCCCGCCTCCTCCCCAGCAGGTCCCTCACCACCACCATCATCAACCTTGGAAGGGGTCTTCTTGCCTGGAGTCCCCATCCCCACCTGGAGTTGGGGGATGGCACTGGGGGTCCCGCAGAGAGCAGGGGTGGAGGCAGACGTGGGCACCCCACAACATGGTGAGTGGTACCCTGACACCAGGGTGATGGGCACCAATGGCAGTGCAGGCTGTCACCCAGTGTGAGGTGCTGAAAAAAGTCCCCTT
The DNA here is from genome assembly GCA_022605575.1 of Laterallus jamaicensis coturniculus. Taxonomy (NCBI): domain Eukaryota; kingdom Metazoa; phylum Chordata; class Aves; order Gruiformes; family Rallidae; genus Laterallus; species Laterallus jamaicensis. The sequence goes on from JAKCOX010000213.1 coordinate 455,827, forward strand.
TCTGTTCCAGGTGGCCACAGGACGGGGGGTAGCAGCCCCTGGGCCAGGGTGGGCAGCGAGCCAGGGACAGGAGGGACAGGACCAGGGTGTAGGGCACGGCAAGGCCAGAGTCCCCTCAGCTCGGCTAAAATCCAGCTTTATTAAGCAGTTCCCCAAAAAGGGGCTCCTGTCTAGCAAGAGCCACCCACAAAGGGCAGGTGGCACTGAGGTGGGTGGGTGTCCCTCCTTCTGGAGTGTCCTTGTCTTCTGTAAGTGTCCCCATCCTTTCCCAGCGCCCCCATCCCCTCCTCAGTGTCCTCACCCAAATGGTTCATCTGTTCCCAGTGTCCTCATCCTCCCCAAGTGTCTTTGGCCCCTCCCAGTGTCCTCGTCCCTCCTCAGCATCCTCCTCCTTCCCCAGCATCCTTGTCCCCCAACCATCCTCCTCTAGCCCAAGCATCATTGCCCATCCCAAGTGTCCTTGTCCTTCCCCAGGGTCATTGTCCCCTGACTGTCCTCACCCTGCTGACCATCCTCATCCCTCCTGCCTGTGGTGCTCTTCCTCAGCATCTGTCTCCCACCTCAACCATCCCTGGCCCTCCTAAGTGTCCCCACCCCTCCTGAGCACCCTCATCCTTCCCCACTGTCCTTGTTTCCCCTGCAAATCTCATCCCTCTCCACCATCCTCATCCCTCTGAGACCACACTCCTCATCCCTCCCTGCTGTCCTTGTCCCTCCTGGGCAACTTTCTCCTTCCCCAGTGTCCCTTGTTCCCCAATCTTCCTTGTCCCTCCCCAGCTCCCTCATCCCACCACAGTGTACTTGTCCCTCCCATGTACACTCGTCCCCACAACCATCTTCATCCCTTCTAACCATCCTCACCCCTCCCAGCTGTCCGTGTCTCCAGGGTCCTTGCCCCACTTGAAGATCCTCCTCACCCCTCCCCAGGTTCCTCACCCCTCCCCAGGTTCCTCACCCCTATTGAGAGTCCTCAGTGTCCCCAAGAGTGTCCTTGTCCCTCCCACTAGTCCTTGTCCCCGGGGTCCTCATCCCTCCTGAGCATCCTTGTCCCTCCTAAACATTCTTGTCCATCCTGACAGTCCTTGTCCCACCCCGACCATCCTCCTGTGTGTCCCCCCCTCGTGCTTCCGCTCCACCAGCCGCTGGCTCTGTGCAACCCAGCTGACACGGTGCCACCCAAGAATTAAAGAGCATCCCCCCCATCCCCTCCATGTCCCCATCCCCGTGTGTCCCCGACCCCGACACCGCCTCGCCTTCCTCTTCATCGCTTCTCCTGCGACGGGCAAGGAAACGGGGGTCCCGGGGGGCGGCGGTGGCCGGTCCCTCCCCCACGGTCCCCCGGGGTCCGGCTGCGCCCCGAGCCGTGGCCGCGGGAGCCGGTGGAGCCACGGGATGAGACGCTGCCCGTCGTGGAGCAGCTGCCAGACACCTGCCCCCGGGACAGGCAGGAGGGTTTGCTGTAGGGAACCACCTCGTCTGCAAGGGAGGAGGGGGGTAAAGTTGGGGTCCCGTGGTGACAACACCCCCCACCCCCTCCCCACTCCCAACCCCTCCCAGCATGTGGCTCACCGCCGCGAGGTGGGCGATGGGTGGCCTTGCGCTCGGTCCCGTTGGGCTCCTGCTCTGGTGAGGGGCTGGGGGTCTCACCCGGCGGCGGCAGCGGCGGCGGTGGCAGGTCTGCAGCAGAGAGGGAGGAGAGGCCTGAGGGCCCCTGGACCCCCCCTCTCTTGACACCTCCCCCCCCCCCATTTCCCTCTACTCACCTCCTGTCTGCTTTTCCCGGCGGTAGCGGCTGCACTTGGGCTTTGGGCGACTTTTTGGGGTCTCCCCACGAGTTTTCCCTGGGGGTGACAGCAGCGTCATGCTCCCCCCAGTCAGTGAGATGCCCCCCCCTTCCCACTCCTAACTTGGGGCTCACCTGTACCAGGGGGGCGGCGGGCTCGGGGCCGGTGACCCTCGCTGGCATCTGGACTTGGAGGGGGGCTGGGTGCCTGTGAGGGGGTGCTGGTGCCATGGGGGGGTCTCCTGGAAAAGAGGAGGGGGAGTGGAGTGTGGGGTGAAGCCAGGAGGGTGTGGAGGGCGGAGTGGAGCAGGGGGACTTGGTGGCCACCATGGTGCTGGTACAGGGTGGCAGCGGCACAGCCGGGGCTGCGAAGGGCTGTGACACACGGATGGGTCCCAGCTGTCCCACAGCACAGCTGGGCAACAGCTGCTCAGCTGGCACGTGGCACCCACACAGCACAGCTGGGTGGGGGACAATGGCCCAGCCAGCTCATGAGGCTGCAGCTGGATCGCCAGGCAGCATCACGGGCGGGTCGTGATGTCATGGTCAGCAGACAGCGGGGATGGATGGTGACAGCAGGGCTGGATCTTAAAGGGACACCTGGACCATGGTGGCACAGCCACACCGTGATGGCACAGCAGGGACTGATGGTGACAACCTCATCCAGACCCCAACGGGACATCCAGAGCCCAAGGACACGGCCAGGCCATGATGGGGCCTGGATCATGACAACGTGACCGCATCGAGATGGGACATCCAGACTCCAGGGGGGACATGTGGACCCTGGGACGACCACAATGGCACAGCTACACCATGATGGCACAGCAGGGACTGATGGTGACAACCTCATCCAGACCCCAGTGGGACATCCAGAGCCCAAGGACACGTGACTGCATTGCGATGGGACATCCAGACTCCAGGGGGGACATGTGGACCCTGGCAGGACCACAATGGCACAGCCACACCGTGATGGCACAGCAGGGACTGATGGTGGCAATGTGGCTGGTTTGTGATGGAATATCTAGACCCTGGTGGGACACCTGGACCCCTATGAGACAACTTGGACCCCAGTGACACAGTCAGACCATGACAGCACAGCAGGGCTGGATGGTGACAATAGGGCTGGATGGTGGAGGGACACCCGGACCGCGGTGGGACATCCAGACCACAATGGGCCATGCAGACCCCAGGGGGACATCTGGACCTTGGTGGGACACCCAGACCCCGGTGGCACAGGCAGACCAAGGGAGGCCTGTCTCCTACCGCTGCAGGAGGGGACTGTCGAAGTGGCGCAGGCGGGGGATGTCCTCAGCCGCGCGGGGCGATGGTGTCAGTGTGGCTGTGGACCGGCAGCCGGAGGATGCGGCGGGTGAAGATGCAATGGTAGTGCAGGGGACATCCTCACTGGGGTACCACTCCTCTGTCCCCAGCCTGTGGGGTCGGGGACAAAGGGTGGCTGCTGGGGCCAGCATGCCCTGACCCCCCCCACAAGCCCCCACACTCACCCTCCGGCTGCCTCTTCCTCTTCATCCTCCTCTTCCTCCTCCTCGCCCTCCTGGGTGCACTGGCTGAGCTCACTGGCCGAGGGTGGTGGGGGCAGCAGCTCCATCCAGCTCACCGCTGGCGGCTTCACCGCTTGCCCCAGCTTCTTCCCTTTGGCCCCTGCGGTGAGGAAGGATGCCGGGGAGGGAAGGGGGAGTGCGGGGAGGGGATCACGCCATCGGCATGTCTCCCCAAGCCATCCCACCACCCTACCATGCTCAGCCCGGCTGCGGGGTGCCTGGGGGGCTGGGACATCCATTGGCTGGAGACCCCCCCCGGGGTAGGGGGTCCCGTGCTGTGAGAACGGCCGGGGGAAGGTGCGGAGCTCCTCACTGCCCATATCGATGGTGCTGTAAACCGGCCCCTCGCCAGCCCCCGCCCCAAACTGCTCCGTCTGGGCGATGTAACGGGTGATGCCGGCGTCTGCGGAGGGTGGCCAGCACCATCAACGCTGACCGGGACCCTCCCCAGTCCAAGCCACCCATCCCCACGATGACCCCTCACCGTTGTAGTATCTCTCAGTGGTCCCCAAGCAGCTGGAAGCGCCGGCCACGCCGTTGCCACGCCACGCATCTGCCAGCCATGGGTAACCACCGCCGGCGGCTGCCCTGCAAGGAGATGGGGTGAAGTGATGCCAGGGGTCAGTTCTGGGGGTCCTGGGAAGAGGGGGGAGGGTACTGGGGGTTACCTGGGGCTGCTGCGTGCTGGAGCTGGGAAGGCGACTGCAGAGAGAGGTTGGGGTGAGGGCAGCGAGGGGCCGCGGCGGGTCCCCGCGGTGCCTGGAGTCTTACCGGTGGGCGTATAGGCGAAGGATGCTGTAAAGAGAGGGAGGGGCTGGGGGGGTGAGGGGTGATGAGGGGCTGGGGGGGAGTCACAGGGGTTAGCACCACCCCACTCCGTACCGGTGAAGTGGCTCAGCTCTTTCTTCCTCCGGCGGCGGCCGTAGAGCCAGGCGGCAAAGGCAGCGAGGATGACCCAGCAGGCGCCACCGACGCCAGCGATGAAGGCTGGCTGCCTGGCCAGCTCGGCCAAGCGCTCCCCCACACTGGATCCTGCCGCCCGCCCCGCATCCCGCTCCGCCGGGGGGTCTGCAAGAGGCATGAAGGGGGGCAGGGGGGACACACCGGCACAGGTGCCAAGGCGCGGTCCCCAGCACCAGGGTGTCCCTGCCAACCCCCCGGCCCATGGGTGCGGACTCACCGATGCGGATGGGGACCGGGGCACTACGGGCACCCACGCCAGCACCGGTGGCAGCAGCAACTTCGGCGTGGTAAGGGACACCGGGGACCAGTCCCCGCAGCACCGTCGCCAGAACTGTCCCCTCCACGCTCTGGTTGATGTGGAAGCGGCTCTCGTTGCCCAAGCACCAGATCTGGGGCGGGGGAGACATCCTCTGGGGACACTGGCAGGGACACCGTGACAGGGCCTCACAGAGGACAGCAGGGACACGCCATCTCCCTGTGGTGCCAGCCCTTACCCGGTAATCGCGGATGACACCGTTCTGCTCCGCCGGCGGTGGCGGCTGCCATGAGATCCGGACGCTGGTGCCGTTACCAGCCACACTGACCGCTCGTGGTGGGGCACTGGGGGCTGCCAGGGACACACACACACACACATGGGATGTCACCCCCCCCCAGGGGGTCCCTCAGGACTCCCACCATCCCTCACATCCCCCACTCACCCGCCTCGGGGGTGCGCAGGGTGCGCACGGCGCTATCGGGGCCATGGAGGTGATGGAAGTAGGGTCGGACCTTGACCTCGTAGTCCTGGCCCCGACGCAGGTCAGTGAGCAGAGCTCCCCACCCCCCCAGAGCCTGCACAGCCCGTGCCTCCTCCCAGCGCCCGCCGCGCTGCCGGTACAGCACCCGGTAGCCTTCAATGAAGGGTGCTTGGTGCTCCACCTGCGGACCCGAAGGGCCAAAGGGGTGAGGGAGGGGTGCACGGCACTGGGAGCCCTGCCCTGGGGATGTGGTGTGGCACTCACAGTCCAGGTGAGGCGGACGGCGCCCAGCGGCAGCACCACGGGCTCCTGCAGGTACACGGCCACTTGTGCCAGCTCCTGGTGCACCAGCTCAGGGTCTGGCCCTGGCTGCGTGGGGCTGGTGTCTACTGAAAAGATGAGGGGGTAGAAGACACCTCTATCAGCATCATTGGTTGGGGGTGTACCCAAGGGTGGTGGAAACAGGGGCACCTCCATCACCATCACCAAGTGGAGATGGTCCCAAGGGTGGTGGAAACAGGGGCACCTCCATCACCATCACCAAGTGGAGATGGTCCCAAGGGAACCCCTGTTGGTAGCACCGAGTGGGGATGCACCCAAGGGTGATGGAAACATGGGCACCTCCATCACCAAGTGGGGATGCACCCAAGGATGATGGAAACATGGGCACCTCCATCACCAAGTGGAGATGGTCCCAAGGGTGGTGGAAACAGGGGCACCTCCATCACCATCACCACGTGGAGATGGTCCCAAGGGTGGTGGGTGCACCAGAACCTCCGCTGGTGTCACCGTGGGTCTCACCTTGGGTGCGCACAGGCTCCGAGACGCCACTGGGGTCGCTGAGCCCGTAGGCGTTGACCGCCCGCACCAGGAAGAGGTAGACGGTGTCGGGGACGAGGCCAGTCACAGTGTAGGTGTCACCCTCCACGTTGGCTGCCACCGTCTGCCACGGGCCGCCTGCCGCCTGGCTGCCAGGGGACAGAGGTGGTGGGGTGACACCAGGCTGCTGCCTCACCCCGATGGCCCAAGAGGATGCCTGTGGGATACCTGAAAGCCTCCACAATGTAGGAGGTGCCACCGGTGGCACCGCTGTCCTTGTGCCCTTTCCAGTTCAGGGTGATGGTGCTTTTGGTGACGTTGGTGACCACAGGGGTGGAGGGTGGTCTGGGGAGGATGCCAGGCTTGGGGGATGGAGACAGGCTGGACCCTTCATCTGTGGAGGGGATGGGGGGTGTATGGAGGGGTGGGGTGGCTCCACCACTAGTGCCACAGTGTCCCCAGGGCAATGATGTCCCCGTGACCAACCTTCCACCTCCAGAGAGCCACCCCAGCGTGTCTCACCCGCTGAGCCAGTGGCCACACACTCATAGTGCCCAGAGTCTGTCACCTGCAAGGGGAAGAGCTCCTGCCCCATCACCCTGAGCACCCATCACCCTGAACACCCACCACCCTGAGCACCCGCCACCCTGGGCACCTGCCACCCTGGGCACGAGCACCCATCACCCTGAACACCCACCACCCTGAGCACCCGCCACCCTGAGCACCCACCACCCTGAGCACCCATCACCCTGAGCACCCACCACCCTGGGCACCCACTGTCCTGGCACCCACCGCCCTGGGCACCCATGGCCCTAAGCACCCACCACCCTGGCACCCACCACCCTGAGCACCCATCACCCTGAGCATCCACCACCCTGGCACCCACCACTCTGAGCACCCATCACCCTGAGCACCCACCACCCTGAGCACCCACTGCCCTGGGCACCCACCACCCTGGGCACCCACCACCCTGGCACCCACCATCCTGAGCACCCACCACCCTGGCACCCACCACCCTGGGCACCCACTGCCCTGATTACCCATCGCCCTGAGAATCCACCACCCTGGCACCCACCACCCTGACAACCCACCACCCTGAGCACCTGCCACCCTGAGCACCCACCACGCTGGCACCCATCACCCTGAGCAACCATGACCGTGGCACCCACCACCCTGGCACCCACCACCCTGAGCGATCACCACCCTGAGCAACCACCGCCCTGGCACCCACAGTCAAGAGCACCCTGAGCCCCCACTTCCCGCTTGCACCCACCACCCACCACCCATCTCCTCTCGCTCCCCCATCCCCCTCGCCACCCCCATATCCCTGCAGTACCACCCCACGGGTGCCCCCAGGGGTGGGTGCCCTGAGCCCCCCGCTCCCGGCCGGCTCACCCGGAGGCCGGTGATCTGCAGGGTGCCATTCTCCAGCAGGCTGGCGCGGGGCTGGGCACCCCCCAGCACGCTCCCATCCTTCAGCCACTCCACGCTGGAGGGGGGGTCCCCATGTCCCACCCCACACGGCAGCCGCGCCGTGGCCCCCGCCGGCAGCACCGTGTGGTTGGCGGGACCCCGGTGGGTCACCAGCTGCCGGCCCGGGGCTGGGGCTAAGGGGAAGGAAGATTGGGGAGTCCTCAGTGCTGGGAGAGCTGCCACCCGTGCAATGAGTGCGCCCGTTCTCTGCCCCACGGGACTTACCCTCTGCCACCTCCAAGCGCGCCTTGGCCAGGACGCTGCCGGCCACGCTGATGGCCTGGCACAGGTAGGAGCCGGCGTCGGCAGGGCGCACGTCGGCGATGGTGATGGCACCGCTGGGGCTCACCGAAAAGCGGTCGGTGGGGTGAGGGGGCTGGCCAGGGAACAGCAGGGTCTGGGGGGAAAGGAGGGGTCAGAGGGGATCTGGGTAAGGGAGGAGGGGGAGGGGGTGGGAATAGGGATGAGGGTTATGGAAGGGGGTGGGGATGGGATGGGGAGGAGGATGGAGATGGGGACAGGGGTGGGGACCCGGATGGGGACCAAGGGTGAGGACCAGGATGGGGACAGGGATGGGGACAAGGAAGGGGATGAGGAGGGGGTGGGGACCTGGATGGGGACCAAGGGTGGGGACCGGCTTGGGGACCAGCATGGGGACCAGGATGGGGACAGGGATGGGGATAAGGACAGGGGTGGAGATAGGGACAGAGGTAGGGACCTTGATGGGAACCAGGGGTGGGGACTGGCATGGGGACCAGGTTGGGAACCAAGGGTGAGGACCAGCGTGGGGACCAAGATGGGGACAGGGATGGGGATGGGGACAGGGATGGGGACCTGGATGTGGACCAGCTTGGGGACCAGGATGGGGACAGAGATGGGGATGGGGACAGGGGTGGAGATGGGGACAGGGGTGGGGACCTGGATGGGGGCCAAGGGTGGGGACCGGCATGGGGACCAGGATGGGGACAGGGATGGGGATAAGGACAGGGGTGGAAATGGGGACAGAGGTAGGGACCTCGATGGGGACCAGGGGTGGGGACTGGCATGGGGACCAGGATGAGGACCAAGGGTGAGGACCAGCGTGGGGACCAAGATGGGGACAGGGCTGGGGATGGGGACAGGGCTGTGGTGGGGCTGGGGCTGGGACACACCTGGCTCCCCTCCTTCTGCCAAAACACGGCGGGGGGCGGGTTGCCCTTGCTCTGGCACTGGAAGGTCACGCTCTGGCCAGGGGTGACCGTCTGGTTGCGGGGCCCAGTGACGAGCTGGGGGGGCACTGCCACAGCGTGGGGAGAGACAAGGGCTTGGTGCAGCCGCTTCACCAGCACCTTTGGGTGCTCCCTGAGGGCCACCCCTTACCGTGCACGGTCAGGGTGCCCGACGCCTCCGACCTGCCCACGCTGTTGTCAGCCACACAGGTGTAGGTACCCTCGTCCTCTGCCCGCAGCTGGCTGATCCGCAGGGTGTTGTCAGGCAGCACCTCCCACCTGGGGGGGGGGAACCCCACGAGGCCGTGGCACTGCCAGGGTGCTGGGGCACTGGGGGGCCGTGGGGATGCAGGGTGTAGCCAGGATGTGGGATGTGATGGGGATGGGGGATGTGACAGGGGTGTGACAGGGTGGTGGGTGCCAGGGCAGTGGGTGCCAGGGTGGTGGGTGCCGGGGTGGTGGGTGCCGGGGCCGTGGGTGCCAGGGTGGTGGGTGCCAGGGTGGTGGGTACCAGGGCCGTGGGTGCCAGGGTGGTGGGTGCGCAGGGTGGTGGGTGCTCAGGGCAGTGGGTGCTCAGGGTGGTGGGTGCCGGGGTGGTGGGTGGTCAGGGCCATGGGTGCCAGGGTGGTGGGTGCCGGGGTAGTGGGTTCTCAGGGCCATGGGTGCCGGGGTGGTGGGTGCTCAGGGCCGTGGGTGCTCAGGGCCATGGGTGCCAGGATGGTGGGTGGCCAGGGCGGTGGGTGCTCAGGGTGGTGGGTACCAGGGCAGCAGGTGCCAGGGTGGTGGGTGCCAGGGTGGTGGGTGTGGGGATGCGTGATGGGGATGCAGGGTGTGATGGAGATGTGGGATGCAATGAAGATTTGGAGCTTGATGGGGATGCGGGATGCACAGGGATGCAGGATGCACAGGGATGAGATAAGGATTTGGGGCATGATGGGGCTGCAGGATGCACAGGGATGTGGGATGAGGATTTGGGGTGTGATGGGGCTGCAGGATGCACAGGGATGCAGGATGCACAGGGATGTGGGATGAGGATTTGGGGTGTGATGGGGCTGCAGGATGCACAGGGATGCAGGATGCACAGGGATGAGATAAGGATTTGGGGCATGATGGGGATGCAGGCTGCACAGGGATGTGGGATGAGGATTTGGGGTGTGATGGGGCTGCAGGATGCACAGGGATGTGATGAGGATTTGGGGTGTGATGGGGATGCAGGATGCACGGGGATGCAGGATGCACAGGGATGTGGGATGAGGATTTGGGTGTGATGGGGCTGCAGGATGCACAGGGATGTGGGATGAGATGAGGATTTGGGGCATAATGGGGCTGCAGGATGCACAGGGATGTGGGATGAGGATTTGGGGTATGATGGAGCTGCAGGATGCACAGGGATGTGGGATGAGGATTTGGGGTGTGATGGGGCTGCAGGATGCACAGGGATGTGGGATGCACAGGGATGTGATGAGGATGCTCGATACCACAGCGATGTGACAGGGAGCAAGGAGGCTGTGAGATACTCCAAGCCCTCTTAGCCAACATGCAGCCATGCCACCTAGCTGCACCACAGACACCCCCTTTGGGCTCCAAGCACCCACCACACCCACCCCTTACCTTCCAGGTGGCATCTCTCCCTCTTCCTTGCGCCAGCGAGCGGCGGGCCGGGGGTCCCCCACCACCTCACAGGGAAACTCCACTGTCCCCCTCCACCAGCACCGCCTGGTTGAGCGGGCCTCCTGCCGAACGCCGGACGCTCTGCGGGCAAGCCATCAGCCCCACCACCCCAGTGCCCACCCTCCCCACCCCCCTCTGACACCCTAAACCCCCCACACACACACCGAAGACCAGCAGCTCAGCTGGCTGGCTGTCCCTCTCTCCCACCACGTTGGTGGCCACGCAGACGTAGAGGCCGGCGTCGCTCTTGCGGGTGCTGGCCAGCATCAGCTTCCCACCGCGGATCTGCTGGGCAGCCTGATTCAAGCAGGGGGTGGGGGGGCATCCCCACCCCCTCCCATCCCCCTCCTCCATCATGTTTTGGGGTATCCCACCCCCCCCCTTGCCCTGTATCCCTCACCGTCAGGCGCTGGTCCTTGTCGCTGAGCCGAGCGCCGTTCTTCTTCCAGGAGATGCTGGGTTCGGGGTGACCCCTGGGGGGGACACACTCCAGGACAGCTGGTTCACCTGCTGCCACCACCACGTCCCCAGGGGGCTGCCGAAAATCGTCCCGCAGGACTGGGGAGGGGGGGGTGTGGGGGAGGGGGGGTGTAGACATCAGCTCTGCCTCAGTTTCCCCCCATCACGCCGGCCCCTTTCCCAGCATTTAAAGGCAGGAGGGTTTGGACCGTCCAATTCAGGAGTAGGGGGGGGCTCCCCTTCTTCCCCCATCCCAAATCCAGCCCTGTGTGTGTCCCCCCAAAATAAACCCTGGTGACTGAGCGCAGCTCCCATCCCGGTCTGAGCTCCCACCCAGCTCATCCCAGCCCTGGGCCTCACCCAGGACACCCCAGGAGCTCAGCTCCCACCCCATCTGACCTATCCCAGCTCATCCCAGCCCTGGGCCTCACCCAGGACACCCCAGGAGCTCAGCTCCCCCCCAGTCTGACCTCCCCCAGCTCATCCCAGCCCTGGGTCAGCTCCCATCCCAGTCTGACCTCCACCCAGCCCTGGGTCACCCAGGACACCTCAGGAGCTCAGCTCAGGAGCTCCCACCCCAGTCTGACCTCCCCCAGCTCATCCCAGCCCTGGGTCAGCTCCCATCCCAGTCTGACCTCCTACCCAGCTCATCCCAGCACCCAGGACACCCCAGGAGCTCAGCTCCCACCCCATCTGACCTCTACCCAGTTCATCCCAGCCCTGGGTCAGCTCCCATCCCAGTCTGAGCTCCCACCCAGCTCATCCCAGCCCTGGGTCACCCAGGACAACCCCAGGAGCTCAGCTCCCCCCCAGTCTGATCTCCCCCCAGCTCATT